>LNAC01000331.1:1682756-1820597 GCA_002007465.1 Ailurus styani
GATCATGACCTGAGCCGAAAGCAGAGGCTTTAACCCACTGAGCCACCCAGGCACCATTGGGATTGTAGTTTTAAGGGGATCTATCACTTGCTTTGGTTTTATCTCCAGGACTCTATTAGGCTTTCATGGTGAGAATTCCATAGTGATCTTCATGGCTGTGATAGGGGGAGAGGAAGAAACATTCACAGCCTTCCCCCTAAAAAGCCCTACTCCCCAGGAGAAAGAACCTTGGCAAAGAGCAATTCTGAAAACTTATCCTAGCTGGAGGAAGGGGAATCCTTCCCCCTATTGCTTCTTCTAGTTTTCCTTTTTTACCTAAAGGAGTGGGGGAAACATGGCCAATGAGGGCAGGCATTCAAGGAAACCAACTGGGAATGCTACAGCCAGGGAAGTTTGTCCGGAGCGGGGCTGAAAAGAGCTATAGTGCTGGAAGTCAGATTAAAACACTTGCAGAGGCTACACCTTGACTTGTGGCCCAAGAAATGATTAAGATTTAATTGGGAAATTAGAGAACTCCCCATACCCAACTCCTTAGGATACCATCAACAAGATTCCAGAATAAAAACAGTGGATTAAAAGTATAAGAGCTATAGACACAGAATCTCTGAGAAATACTTAAGAAAGACCCAGAGCCAAGAGAAAAGATTAAAACAAAAACACTGGACAAAACTGGAGCCTCTGGTACCTGTAGGTACAACAATGAATAAACACAGAACAACTCTTAGCCAAATTGACATGGGTTTTCAAAATGGTCTGGCTTTCAAAAATCACAAAATATGCCCTGTGTGGGGCTTCACACCCAGTGGGGAGCCTGCTTCTCCCTCTCCCTCTCCCCACTACTCATGTGCTCTCTATCTCTCCCTCTCAAATAAATAAAAAAAATCTTTAAAAAAAAATCACAAGATATTATGAGAGGAAAATTATACATTGATATCTTTCATCAATAGATACAAAACTCCTTAATGAAATATTAATGAACTGACTCCATCAATATGTGTAAGGATAATTCATCACGACCAGTGTTGTTCACTCCAGAAATGCAAGGCTGGTTCAACGCTGATAAAATAATCTATGAACTTCATCATAGTAACAGACTGAATATGAAAAAAGCATATGGCTCTATCATAGGTGGAGTAAAATAGTTTGACAAAATTCAACACCAATGTATAAAAACTAGGGATAGGAGGATATTTTCTTAACCTAATAAAGGAAACATATGCAAAACCAACAGGTAACATCATAGAACATAAACAGAAAGGTGAAGCAGAATGCAAATAGTTTAGTAATCTCTTGGAGTATTGGGCAAATCTCCACTTTTTGGAACACATTAAAAGACAATAATATATCCTAAAGAGAAAAGGTTTCAATCATCTCAGTATAATTTGAATAGTGGAAATTTGAAAACACCCATAATGGAGGACAAAAAAAGAAAAATTGCCCATAATGGTTATCAGATTATATGCTTTGTCAACTAACAGCTTACTTGAGTCACATGTTACAGTTACAGAGACGTTCAGAAATGTCATGGAAAGGATGTTCAGCAACAAGCACTTTCATAGGAGAGCTCACATGCTCTCTTGGTCCTAGGAAGATGCACTTCATGCAGTCAATGGCCCAAGTGTCTATCTCCTTCACAACCATATATTCAACTCCTCATGTACCATAAAAATAAAGACTTTTCTTGAAGAATAATTTTTAGGTGATGAAACTAGGGCACAAAGGTATCGTCATAGTAGTTTTCCTATAGACACCAAGCCTTATGGTGACAGTATATTTTTATTCCAATATCTCTTATTTATCATGATATAATGTACATCTTATGAACTGAAAAAGTCATTTATCTCCTCTAAATGTTAATTTTTTTCTTCTACAAAATGAGAAATCTGGGCGCCTGGGTGGCTCAGTGGGTTAAAGCCTCTGCATTCAGCTCAGGTCATGATCTCGGGGTCCTGGGATCGAGGCCTGCATTGGGCTCCCTGCTCAGCGGAGAGCCTGCTTCCTCCTCTCTCTCTGCCTGTCGCTCTGCCTACTTATGCTCTCTACCACTCTGTCAAATAAATAAAAATCTTTAAAAAAAATGAGAAATCTGCGTTATTTTAGGTTTCTTCTGTGTTATAAGAATCTATGTTTATGTGTTTATTGGCCAGGGTAATTGATGGTAGCTGATATAGTGATAGACCCTAGCATTTCAGTAGCTTAACACAATAAAAGTTTATTTCGCATAAATATTACAATTTATTTGGTGGTTTAATAACCTCTTCATGGACTGATTCTGTGGTCCCAGGTCCTTTCATCTTGTTGTGCCACCATCTTCCTGGGCCTCCTCTGGTTCTTTACTGCTCTGTGTTCAGTGAAAAGGGCTTTGCACTTGTTAGACACTGTAATGGCCAAATTGTGTGGCCCTCAATGTTCATGTGGTGAAGTTCGAACCCCAGTACTTCAGAATGTAACAGTATTTAGAGATAGGTTTTTAAAGGTAATTAAATTAAAATGAGATAATTAGGGTGGATTCTAACCTAATATGACTGGTGTCCTTATATGAAGTTTGGGTGCAGACACACATGGAGGAAAGACTAGATGAAGACACGGGGAGAAGACAGACTTCTACAAGTCAAGGAGAGAGGTCTGCAAGAGATCTTTCTCTTGACCCTCAGAAGCAACAACCCTGCTGACACTGTCATCTTGGACTTTCAATCTCCAGGGACGAAGAAAATAAATTTCTGTAGTATGATAGTACTTTGTTATGGCAGCCCTAGCAAACAAATACAGGCACTATTATTGTTACCTGTAAGTAGCAATTTATTCTGAAAAACAAGCCATTTAATCTCTTGATGTAAATTTAACCTTACATATAAGGTAATTGGGAAAAACTATGCTTTCCTAAGGAATAGATCTCATGTTACACTTTCATGAAACTGAAGTCTCTTTGTCAGCAAACTCCAAAATATCTAAAGGAGGTAATATGATGCACTTCATATTGTGGACAATCCATAGCTGTCGTCTTCCTTCTGCGTTTTATTCCCACTGTTCCAGTTTGAGCTATCTGGCTTCCTTGAATCAATCATTTTGTGTTCCAAGGCAGAAAAGACATCAATCTCTAGGAAGTTAAAGCATCATTTTGTAACTATGGCTGAGGCTACAGTTTTAGTTAAGAAATCATCTCTTTCCCCTGAATCCTTAAAAATGTCAGACATTTTATATCACAAGTACTCTAGACTGAAAGTGTTCTGTATGGCTAGCCTTCTACCATATCCCATAGAAGATAGTGCAAGGCTCATAAATGATGATAACAATGTTAATGATCATAACGTCACAGACTTTTAGAGTTTAAAGCAATCTGAGAAATCATCTAGTCCATTCCTGCATTTGGCTGATGTGGTAGCCAAGCCACAGGAATGGTGTCTGGTTCTCACAGACGAGCAGGGGACTTAGTTCAGGTCCCCTGATGCTAGGCTTTTGCTCTTTCCACTCAAGTACAGCATCTGTAATGAAAATGAAATGTACATTCAGATGAGAGTGAGAATCTACTGGCACAAAACATTGAAATTGTGACATTTTTCCCCATCAGAAGACATCAGATTTAGTTTTGCTCTGCCTTGTGTATGACTAAATGTAAGTCTGCCATGACTGCAAATGATCTCTCTCTGAACCCTGAGAGATCAATACAGCATAGCAGTGAAATGCTGATGGCTGTGCTTTTTAGACTATCTGATCACTTGCAATGATGAAAGGGCTAACCAACCCGAAAATAGTGGCAGTGACAGAAAAGAACATTACAGCCTTATTACAGACTAGTCCTTAACATTGACTTTGTAAGATGGCCTCAAACACTCCTGCTTTTAGAGTGGTATCAACTTAAGACTCTGATAGTCAGCCTAAATGATGGGTTCCCATTTCCTTACATTGCTCTAATTACTTAAGCTCATTAATTTATTCACAATACATAAAATGATAGTGCTTACTCCTTCAGAAAGGAAAGGCATTCATGATATGCAGGTGTACATATGTATATATATATATAAATATATATACATATATCAAATTTTGTTTCTTGCTTATAATAAATCAATTAAACCTTAAGAGACCTATTCAAAATATGCTACTTTTAATAAGAAGCAGAGTATGAATCACATATATATATATTGAATAAAAAGTCCATATTGCATTAACTTCTTTCCAGGAAATTGTTCAGCCTAACAAAAACACACTCGGTGAAAGTGACCCTCAAGGCAAACAGTGAATTCCACCTAAGGATCCTCTCCACTTGGAGAAGTGTTTCTTATTTCTGGTGGCTTCTCAGCATAAGGAAAAAAAACAAAACAAAACAAAAAAACCCCAGAATTTTCTGGTGTTGAGAAACATGAAACTTTGAATAAGATATGTTTGCCATCCTGATATTTTAGGCCTCCTTTATTCTATTGCTAATATTCCCACGACTGGGGCAATTTCAAGATTATTTAGACTTCCTTTCTTCCCAGCCAATGGCAGGCTGTGGAACAATTAAAAGAAATAGGAGAACAACATTGTCTTATTTCTCATTTGTCTCATTTCTATAGGTTTGCAGTACTTCTGGTGGGAAAGAGAGTATATTTTTGTTGTTGCGGTTGTTCATCCAGGAAAGTTTTGTATTTAAAATTTTTTCATTTATATTATGTTTTCCTGTGATTTAAGTTGAGTGGTCTTCAGTACTCCCTTAGTCACTAGACTTTTCTGCCCGCTAAAAAAGGGTGATCTCGGGCGCCTGGGTGGCTCAGTGGGTTATAGCCGCTGCCTTCGGCTCAGGTCATGATCCCAGGGTCCTGGGATCGAGGCCCACATTGGGCTCTCTGCTCAGCAGGGAGCCTGCTTCCTCCTCTCTCCTCTCTCTCTGCCTGCCTCTCTGCCTACTTGTAATCTCTCTCTCTGTGTCAAATGAATAAATAAAATCTTTAAAAAAAATAAAAAAAATAAAAAAATAAAAATAAATAAAAAAGGGTGATCTCACTAAATCTAGGAAGTCTTTAGTGATGCTGTACTTAAAGCTGTGATCTTATTCTTCTGCTTTAGAATGACAGAAACATTTCACAAATGGTGAGAACATGATTATTTTCCTNTAAAAAAGGGTGATCTCACTAAATCTAGGAAGTCTTTAGTGATGCTGTACTTAAAGCTGTGATCCTATTCTTCTGCTTTAGAATGACAGAAACATTTCACAAATGGTGAGAACATGATTATTTTCCTTATTTACGTGGAGTCCTTTGGCAGCACAAAGAACATCTTTCTTACTCAGTGTGTCTTTGAATAGGTGGGCACTTCGTTTGGCAGGAGGGATAATCACATTGACTGATCTGAACTCCATGCTTAGAAAAATTGATCTCCAGGGAGAAGCAGTAGCCTTGCTTCAATTCCAGCTCACATCTTGGGAGAAATAAAGTGAACCATTTCTTTAAATGGCTTTTCAAAGACTCTGGACATTTGAAAAGACTTCCATTTAATCATGCCTTTTCTGTATATTAGTTACTTGTTTGTTAATGCCACTGACATTAACCACACATGAATGAGAGGCAAAACTTTTGTAGAGATACCAATTAGAGCTGGTTAATTCTGAAATTTTAAGGAGACTAAATAAAATGGTCCCAAATGAGCCACAACGGAAAAGGCTTGTCTAATTCTTCTGTTTATTAGCTGAATGACCTTTCTCCTCTCCTCATCTTTGAAGAGAGGCAAGTCAAACTGTGAGAAGCTTGTTATTTACTTACTGATGATCAAAAAAAGGGTAAAGTTCCAGAAATTCTTTCTCTTTGACCATTACAAAACTTATCCTGAAAATAAAAAGCAAATCTTTTGCTTGTTTTATGGAAGGGCATTAACTCTTCCAAGTCTCCTGCTGTCTGGAATTCTCTCCCTGATATGACCCTGCCCACCCTCCTTTCTCTTGTTCTGGATAACACCTTCTCACTTCTGAAGATTCAATTCAAGGTACATTTCCTATATGAAGTATTTGTTAAATGCTGTTCTATTCCCCCACCACCCCACCATCCCAACTATACCCTCCTATTCACTCTCTCTACTCAGGCTTCAATCTCAATTCTTCAACTCTCCAGTTCTCTTCCATGGAAATGTAAATTATTTAATAGTGGGAGATTGCATCATTTGTATTTGAGTTCTATTTCTTCATGTATTGTTGGGTACATTATTGATGATAAACCCATATTTGTTGCCAGAATACATGGGTTACAAAAAATTGACAATTTTCTCCCTACATATTTATTTAATATATATACACCCACAACAAGATACACACGCATATACACATGTACATATCCTCCATATTGTTATAATCACTTATAAAATTATAAAGGGTATTCGGTAAGGCTCTAATATAAAAAAAAAAAACAATTTGGCTAGGTTGTTCTCTGTGTTTAACTTTTCTAGCTTTGTCCAAATTTTGCTGACCCTACTTGATACATCCTGCAGTGGCCCTCACCAACTAATTTTCCTGACACAGAGACCCCATCTTCTGTCTTCTCCAGGGAGCTCACACAAAGTTACCTGAAATGGAATCCACATCCATTGATGCTATGACTTGTCTCTGCTAAGCCTGCCTGCTTTCCTTCTTATCCCAGAAACAACTACGAGTTCTGTTTTTCTTTCTATGCCATTATAACTATGCTCCCGAAAAAGTTCAGGAAAAATGCCTTCCATTCCTTTAAGCAGACAGTTTTTGGTGTGAAGAGGACAGTTAAAAATGGTCTACCCACATGGGTTGAATATGCCTTAGAAAATTCCAATGTCCTTTTACTACTTTTTCAACAGAGGTAAATAACTAGTAAAGCAAGGGGGAAAAAGCCTGATGCGCTCAAATGAGATCTTTAATTCCATAAGTAAATATGCAGCAAGCATAGTGATGATTGAGTGACTCAATATACAAATAGTATTACTAAGATAAAAGGTGACCTGGTATTATTCCATCACAATGGCTTATTCTCCATATGCAAGCTTTGCACTTACTATCTAAATGCACTCACCTGCCCCAGATCTTAAGTCATTTGTGTTAATTTTATTTGTCCAGAATATCTCTCAACACATTGAGGATACAGTCTATATTTTCCTAAGTGACACAGGGACGGCATTTTTCCCCCCTCGGAAATCTTAAATTCCATCCTTATGTATGATTTTCTCAAAATTAGCTGTAGTTACAATCTATGGTGATTGATTTCTGTAGCACGTTCCTTTGCAAAAATTACCCGATCCTCTGTCCATTCATCCTGGAACGTCTGGGCTCTCAGTTGACTTGGTCCTACTTTATATTCTGGAAGGATCTTAGAGAATAAGGCATTGATAAAGAAAATAAGACAGCACAAAAACAACTTCTGGTTGTACTTCTTTAATCCTTTCCTCCCCTGAGTTCAACTGGTCTATGAAAAATGATGTCCTCTGATATTCTCATATTTGAAGATCAGAAACCACTTTGAGAAATTGAATTAGCTCAGTTTTTAAATCTTGCATCATTTGGGTATTTTTTAAAAGACTTTTTAAAAGCAGTTTTAGGTATACAACAAAATTGAAAGTAAGGTACATAGATTTCCCATATACCCTATCCCTCCATACATGACATAGCTTCCCTCATTATCAACATCACTTACCAGAATGGTACTATGTTTTTTTCTTTAATCAAGGATGAACCTGCTCTGACACATCATCATCATTCAAAGTCCATATACTAGATTGGGTTCCATTCTTGGTGTTGTGCATTCTATGAAATTGAACAAATGTGTAATGACACATCTCCCTCATTATCCGTCACTCTCTTAAAACTTCTTCCCTCCCTCTTCACCCCCACCCCTAGCAACAACTGATCTTTTTACTGTCTCCATAGTTCTGTCTTTTCCAGAATATCATATAGCTGGAATCATACTGTACATAGCCTTTTCGGATTGGCTTCTTTCATTTAGCAATATGTGTTTAAGATTTCTCTGTCTTTCCATGACATGATAGTTCATTTTTTTTTAGTACTGGTTAATATTCCATTGTCTGGATGTATCCCAGTTTACTTATCCATTTACCTACTAAGATGTCTTTTTTGTTTCCAAGTTTTGGCAATTATGAATAAAGATTAACTGGATGTTTTGAAAACAAAGCAAAAGAAAAAAACAAGACACCCACCATCCAGCATCCTAAACCACTGTTTCTCCAACATTCCTGTGTGTATGAATTACCTAGGGATTTTTAAAAAAGGAGTGGGATGGGACTGAGTTTCTGGTTTCTTACAAGTGTTGAAGTGACATCCATACCACATACCCAGGGCCACACCCAGAGTTCCAAGGTCTTAGCATCCTCTTAAAACTTAGGAAAAAATGGTGTCTTAGAGTGGGACAAGGCACTTGATATTTTTAGTAAGCTGCCCTGGTGAGATATATTTAGTGAGTTAGCTTCCATGGGTCAGCGTTTGAGGACAAATGGAATATGATCATACCCTGACTTTTAGTTTTCTGTGACTGAATTTTCTTGTTTTTATAAAGACAACATTGCAAAAGGATGCTTTTAATAGAGAAGTTCAGTTGCTATGGACATTTATTAAATATTAAAATGAAAATGAGAGACTTGTAATTTGTAACCTAAGGTAACTTACACATAATATTCATCATTTTAAAATTAAAAACATGAATAACTGAAATCGACATGCATGTACTCTTAACTATATGTGCTGTCCCAAAGGTAAATTGAAATGATTAAGTATGTTTTTTCATATATTGCTGAAATTTTTTTTAATGACTTTTAAAACACTGCCACTGCTATGTGGGATTATTCCTACATCTCTAGCATTGTTATTATCTCTACTTGTCACGTTACCATTCATCAGCCTTTTTTTTTTTTAAAGATTTTATTTATTTATTTCACAGAGGGAGAGAGATCACAAGGGGGCAGAGAGGCAGACAGAGAGAGAGAGGGGGGAANAGAGAGGCAGACAGAGAGAGAGAGAGGGGGAAGCAGGCTCCCCGCTGAGCAGGGAGCCCGACGCGGGCCTCGATCCCAGGACCCTGAGATGATGACCTGAGCCGAAAGCAGAGGCTTTAACCCACTGAGCCACCCAGGCGCCCCATTCATCAGCCTTTATTATCTAATTTCAATTGGAGAAGCTTTCCCTTCAACTCAGTATCAGAAATTATTCATGAAAAATTTTGAAAGAAATGTAAGTTATATAAAGCCACATAATTCATTGATAAGAGATAATCTGGGACAGTGGTGAGAAACAGATTGTCAGACAACTGACTACTATTAAATATTGTAGGATAAGTATGTATCTAGAGAGATAGACTAAAACAAGTGTCTGATATACACTCAAAAGACAGCAGGCTTAGAATTATGATACTTCCGGCACTAGGAATTGAGCCTCTTTGTCTCATAGTGGCTGGTTTTATTAGCATGGTCTTTGACAATTATACAATTTAACTTCAGGCTATCAACTCACTTAGGGAACACACTGAAATCTAATTGTGTACTAATTATGCTATGCACACATGGCTCCCTCTACACGTACTCACATAGTTTTGTAAAGGCAGCTGTACTCAATTGTAGCTATCAGTACGATAACTAGTATTTTGGTGTGTATCCGGAAATTCTTAGGGTCGTGGCAGGAAACGAAGACAAGAGCCCAAAGACTATTTGTGCCCTATCTAGAGCCTTTCTTGATGAAAGCTCTTCTTGATCAAAACAGATTTATCTAGGGGCTCTTGGGTAGCTCAGTTGGTTAAGTGTCCAACTCTTGATTTCAGCTCATATCATGAGCTCATGGGTCCTGGGATGGAGCCCATGTTGGGCTCCAAGCTCAGTGTGGAGTCTGCTTCTCTCCTCCCTCTTCCTCTGCCCCTCTGTGTGTGCACGCTTTCTCTCTCTCTCTTTCTCAAGTAAATAAATAAATCTTAAAAAAAAAACCCACGCTTACTAAATAAGAAACATTTTATTAGCTTTAAAATATTTTTTTTAAAGATTTTATTTATTTATTTGACAGAGAGAGATACAGTGAAAGAGGGAATATCAGGGATAGTGGGAGAGGGAGAAGCAGGCTTTCCCGCAGAGCAGGGAGCCTGATGTGGGGCTCGATCCCAGGACCCTGGGATCATGACCTGAGCTGAAGGCAGAAGCTTAATGACTGAGCCACCCAGGCGCCCCAGTTTTAAAATATTTTAGTATAGATTGATCATTTCTCTGAGATGTGCAACTGCTAAAGGAATACAGCATTATACTTTCTACCTCAAATTTTATGATACAAATCGAAATGATACAGAATATAAGAAAGTTTGATCTCTTGGCTTCAGTTATATAAATAGATATTAAAAGTCTTGATTAGACCCTTGCAACCTCTCATTTAAAATTGTAATGATGACTCCTGGAACTTTCTCTATTATGATAGTAATTTTAAATTCTTTCAAACAATTTCTAAAGTGTCCTGTATTTTTAAAAAGTAAAATATGTTTTGATTATTTCTTTTGTACCATCACTGAATATTAACTCTTATCTCATTTGTGGTCATAAAGGAAAAGTAAGCAGAATAACTTAAAATTTAAAATCTTAGCAAGCTTCAATAATTTTTCCCTATTCCCCATCTAAAAGGCTTTCTAATCCTTCAGCCCATGCTTAAATTAATAAGAAACATTCCACACTTTAGGCACATCTTACAAACTGCACTACTTCAGTGTTATACAGAATACAAATCTCTCAGTTTTATTCTTCCTCCATATCTATTTGTTTCTAGGTTGGTTAGGAGAATCATAGGCTTTGCAGGATAAAGATAACAACTGGAGAATTTATAGATATGAAGAGAGATTACGTGACATCTTTTGAGAAGAAAGTATGCATATCCAAGAATCTTGACCTTTAGAGAAGAACCATGAAATAGTAAACATGCTTAATTCTAGAATATGTTAAATAATCAGCAGAAGCAGTATAATATGCATGATGAACCAAAGGAAGAGTGAAAAATGAAACATGTTTCCAAGAAAATTATTTGCTTGAAAATGTGCAAAATAGTTGCTATGCTATTTCTAAGCTTTAAATAGTTCCTGAGCTTTACTTAGATATCACAAGCTAATCAAAGCAGTGGGCTCATGAACATGTCTCCTGTGTTCCCTAGTTCTGTCCCAGGTTGGATCTTTTCTGGGGTGTATATTTAAGTCAGACACATATGTTTCTTGTTTCTGACCCAGATGACTTGTGCCTTATTAATTTCTGCTTTTCTGGTCTTTTGAGTATTAATTCATTTATTGCTGCAAATATTTTGCTTTCCTCAAAAATGCTTTACAAAATTACAGTTATGGAATTCTACAGTCTTTCTAAATTGGATGCTATTGATCTGTCACAATCAGCAATTATTCTTCACACTGGGCTGCTAGCAGGCCCAGGTTTGTTTTGGTTTTTTTTTTAAGCCCTTTTGTCATGAAGAACATTTTCTGATTTGGTGTCTAAATTAAAAAAATAATGACTTGTGTGCAGTCATTTCACTTGCCAATTCCTCTGTGACCCCATTTAACAGCTCTCTGTCAGCAGTGGTGCAGACTATAACTCTATAATCATCTATGGAAATTCTGTGGTGTTCTGAAATGATGGGAGTTGAAGAATAATTAAAATCATATATACCCTTTAAAAATGCACTTGCAAATTACAAGTGAACACAATCTTAAAGTATACAGCACTATAGGAAATTAGGACGTAATTTTCTGGGCTAGTAAAATACACTACAGTCCCTGCCTTACAGTGGCTCATTGTATAATTTTTTTGACTATATGATGGTGCAGAAACCATATGCATTTAGTAGAATCTACTTCAAATTTCAAATTTGGATCTTTTCTGGGGCTAGTTATATGATGCTGTGTAGTGGCAGCTCCCAGTCAGCCATGCAATCACAAGGATAAACAACTGATAAACTTACAACGTTCTATATCCATACAAGTATTCTGTTTTTCACTTTCAGTAAAGTATTCCATCAATTACATGAGATATTCAAAACATTACTATAAAATAGGTTTTATGTTAGATGACTTGCCCAATGATAAGTTAAAGTAAGTGTTTTGAGCACATGGAAGGTAAGCCAGGCTAAGCTGTGATATTTGGTAGGTTAAGTATATTAAATGCATTTTCAACTTATGATACTTTCAACTTATGATGAGTTTATCAAAGCTTAAAGTCAGGAAGATCTGTTCATTGTCAATAACCTTTGGGCAGTGTAGAACGGAGATCCAAAATTCAAACAATAGTGAATAAACATTTCAGGAATTTTAGAGATGGTTTAATAAAGACAGCAAGAGACAAAAGAAACTGGGCGTTCTGTACAATAACATGTATTTATAAAGTAACAAAGGTGAGACAGTGATTAACATCACTATAAGGTACAACAAATGAGATATTTGATCCGCATTTCCACTATACCTATGAAAGATGGAAGAGTCAAATTTTAAAGCACAAGATACAATGTAAAGAACTTTTGGAGAAAACAAGTTTGTGAAGTAAGATAAACAAGCTTGGAAAACTCAATTATTCTCCAAGGAATTGGATGCAAATTGTATTTATTCTTAAGAACTTTGTTTTGTTTCTCAGAGTGAAGGGGGAAGCAAGGGTGTTAGCTCTACCCTGCTAGGTTTGTAATTATTAAATTTGACAAAGGAAAATATAAAAAACTGCATCAGTTCTATCAATATAATAGGATAATGTAAAGTGATTTAAGAAAAAAGGATAATAGACAATACCATCCACTACTTATATAATGCTGTGTTATTGCATACTAATTATGTGTCTGTCAAGTTATAGAATCATCTCTGCTTAACAAAAACTGTCTCAGTTAAGTATACATATTATTTTCATTTTACAGGTGAGAAAACTAAAGCTCAGATATGATATGTAGTTCACCTGAAGATATCTCTCTATGGAACTTGGGCAATTTTTAGATCACCTCTCTCTAACTCCAGAAATTTGCCCTGGGCCATGTTATCTCATGAACAAGCAAGTTGCATTAACATGAAGAAGCCACATCTAAATGCATTGACTCTAAACAAAAAATAAATGTGAGAATGAATACAATCATTTCAACACTTTCTGCAATTTGCTGGATATTGTTATTTTAAGTATCATTAAATAAAAGAAAAATGATTCATTTCTCTGACATGTTCAAAAAACCCATTTAATGAACATATTTTAAATACATAATCATAAAATTTTAATGACTAACTTAAACTAAGAAATATAAATATACTTCAATGTCTTATTACCAAGCACACTTTGTTAGGGAACCTCCCACTGTGTGGATTTGATAATCCAGTATTTAATAATTTAGTTTTGGAGGCTCTGAGGAAAATTGCTCTTGGAAATTCCAAGAAAATTTAGGGATTTAGAACAGACCCATTGGGGTTCCCTAATGAAAATAATCATGGCAGTTGTGGACATGCCTAACTTTTAAAAACTGCCCAGGGGTCCATTTGATGTGCACAAAATACACAATTATCCACGTGGACCTCACTTAAAGTCAATTCTAGATTGCTCAGGGTTTGAATAGTCAAACTATAAATTTTCCAACCTCCATCTATTCTTTTTTTTTTTTTTAAGATTTTATTTATTTATTTGACACACAGCGAGCGAGATCACAAGTAGGCAGAGTGGCAGGCATAGAGAGAGGGGGAAGCAGGCTCCCTGAGATCATGACCTGAGTCGAAGGCAGAAGCTTTAACCCACTGGGCTACCCAGGTGCCCCTCCCATCTATTCTTAACAGACAATCTATCTCCTATAGTTATGAATGCATGTTGGGTGGACATTGGAAATACAGTTGAAAATTGTAATTTGCAATTGAGTATAAATAATAAGGCATTTTCTGCTATTAGGACTTTAGGCTCAAGAATCAGAAAAGGCAGATTTCAAAATATTAATAATGCTGACTTTTGTCCCCAGGCCATGTCTCATGTATTTCCTTCTCTCTTCTCTTTGTCTCTTTCAGATCACATTTTTCCTATTAGAAACTATAGAAGTGTTGAGCAATAGCATATGTTAAAATAATTTGTGATAAACGAATGAAGGGTAAAGATATTAACATACCTCCCAAACTCTTGACTTTCCTTGTTACAAGCTTGCCCATGAAGGCAGTGGCACTGTGACATATGAATCTTTGATGAATTTCTCAGTATTGATATTTAGTATTGAGTATTTAGTCATCACATAGGGACTTGTTGATGTACAGATTAAATAATACAAGGAAGCTTCCGGTTATGGAATGGATAAGTCACAGCATAGGGAATATAGTTAATGGTATAACAACATTGAGTGGTGACAGATGGTAGCTATAATTGCAGTTGAGCATAGCATAGTTGTTGAATCACTAAGTTGTATACCTGAAACTAATGTAACACCATGTGTCACCTATACTCAATCAGTCAATAAATCAATCAGTTCCCTGATTTAGTTAGGTGAAGCATATTGGAAATGATTTCTGTTTTCACTTGGATTTTTTTTAAAGATTTTTATTTATTTATTTGAGAGAGTGAGAGAGAGCACGAGAAAGAAGTTCAGAGGGAGAAGCAGACTCCCCGTGGAGTTGGGAACCTGATGCGGGACTCAATCCTGGGACTCCGGGATCATGACCTGGGCCGAAGGAAGATGGTTAACCAACTGAGCCACCCAGGCGCCCTTGGGTTTTGCATAAGTTCCTCAGTATATCCCTATATCTGCACCCACTGCATTTTCATATAATTAACAGATTATGTATTTTCTTTTTCTTTTTTTTTAAAGATTTTATTTATTTGACAGAGAGAGACACAGAGAGAGAGGGAACACTAGCAGGGGGCATGGGAGAGGGAGAAGTAGGCTTTCCAGTAGAGCAAGGAGCCCAATGCGGGGCTCGATCCCAGGACCCTGGGATCATGACTTGAGCCAAAGGCACATGCTTAATGACTGAGCCACCCAGGTGCTCCAGATTAGGTATTTTCTTAAGAATAAGTCTAAGAATATGTAACTCCTCAACTATTATTAAATACTTAAAATAGATTTAGAAGTACACTGTAAGCACCTGTCCTTTCCCCTCTTCCCAGCTATCATGAAAACTTTCAACTCTAAAAACTTTGTTTTGGTGTGTGTGTGTGTGTGTGTGTGTGTGTGTGTGTGTGTGCATACGTGTGTGTGTGTGTGTCTGTGTGCATACATGTGTGCATCCATATATTTATTATGACAGACAATTACTTAGGAGTGTTTATTTTGGGGGGCAGAGAGTTGAATTATTGCCTCAGTTTGACAACAGTTTGAGAAACCCCCCAAAAAAGTCTGATTGGTGATTAAGAACTAATAAATAAAAATGGCATTAGGAGTAAAAGGCAAATAGTTCAGCCAGGCTGCCAATTTCTTAGACTGCTTGGAATCATATTTTAGGGCATTAGTGTTATTTAACTTGAATTAAAACAGCAGTGTTAATAATTCAAAAGGAATTGTAGACACAAGAAAACTGAACCATTATGAGCAATGGATCAATGAAAATAATTCAGAAAATAATTAAATGGGAGGTTTATATTTTGGAGTCTTTGTATATCACTGAACTAAGATAATGCTTTAAAAATTGGTAATATTTATTTAGTTAGAATATAAGGCCAATGCAAGATACTGACTGTCTCAGTCAGTAGAGCACGCAATTCTTAATCTTGATCTTGATCTTGAGATCTCAAGATCTTAAAGATCTTGATCTTTACACCCCATGTGGGGTGTAAAGAAAACTTAAAAGTAAAATCTTAAAATATATATATATAAGGCAGATGAGAACCTAGTAATACCCAAAATATATTTTCTGATTCTTTTAGTCAGCAGTTCATGTATCTCAAATATAGTAAACCTACTTTGCAAATAACTATTTTCCAATGGCTAGAAATCCACTAGATTTAGCAGTATTAAGATTATTTATTCTCTGATGTATACAGAGTTTGGTAAAATCATGAATAGCTTATTAGTAGTAAAAAATAAGTAAATGAATTAAGTCATGGAAACATAATAATGATGAAAAGGAAGATTAAAAGTATTTTTAATTAGAATAAAAATATGTTCTTTAATATGCAAGAATATGAGATCTATTAATTTTATAGGAATTGGATGTAAGCTAGAAATAATTCAGTTATTGCAAGAATTAAAAAGAAAAGCACTTGAAAAATGCATTTTGTCAATTGGAGACATTTGATAAATCATAGTATCATTACCACTAATAATATCTGCTAAGGTATGTGCTAATGCTAAATGATGTGAAATCATATATGTACATAACTCAGGCTCACTATTAGAGAATTCAGTATAATTTGCATATTCACTTTCAACTAACATCTCCAGTTGATTGAATTGAAAAAATGGCCAAAATTGTCTTAATGCATCATCTTGCCAGAGCTAGAAATCATTTGCCTACTGTTCATAAGCATACAATTTATCGTTCAAGTAGCTCAATCAAGGTAGCTTAAACAAATAGAAAAATATGATTACTTCAGTGATCATAAAAGTAAAGAATATTAGGTTTGGGAGAAGACTTACAGAAAGACATTTAGTCTGATCTCCTTTCAAATCCAGAAATTCTTCTACAACATTCTGTGAAAATAGACTTCTAAGTTCTACTTAAATGTAAATAAAAAAAGAAATTTTCTTTACATAGATAGCTTACCTAGAAAACAGAGTGGAAACTCTCATTTGCTGCCATTCTCTTATTTTCAACAAAGCTATTTTAGTATTTTCCATCAGCATTTAATGTGGTCTCAAATCTCATATCTAGAAACCACACTCTTTAAATTACTATCATCTCATAGAGCAAATAACTTAAAGTACATTCACATAGTTAATCATCATTATATACATGCTTATCCCTTAATACCTACGGTTTTTGAAATTATAAGTATTCCTTCTTAAAATAATTCCTTCCTATTATTTTTTTGAGATCACATTCCCTTGGTTTTTTATTGTACTTCTTTGTCTTCGGTCTTCCTCAAGTTCTTATTCTTTCCTTCTGTTAAAACTATGCTATTAATTGGCCCTCTCATTTCCTTATTTTACATACTCCCTCAGGTTAAGTCTATCCAATCACATGGCTTCAATTACCATCCATATGTTATTGAGGTTACTAGGTCAACAGTTTTGTTAACCTACTTTGAGTCATGTTTCTTTGAAATTCTTTACCTTTGCTTATAAATAAATGATGCCCAGGTAAGTTTTCTTTGAGTTCCATTGGCTACTAGCAGGGAATGTCTCTAGAGCCAAATCTCATTATATACCCAGGTAATAGCAATCTGTTTTTTTTTTTAAAGATTTTTTATTTATTTATTTGACACAGAGAGAGAGAGAGATTACAAGTAGGCAGAGAGACAGAGAGGAGGAAGCAGGCTCCCTGCCGAGCAGAGAGCCCGATGCGGGCCTCGATCCCAGGACGCCGAGATCACGACCCAAGCCGAAAGCAGAGGCTTTAACCCACTGAGCCACCCAGGCGCCCAGCAATCTGTTTTTATATAATGCTTTCAAGAAATCCAAGTAGAATGTTAACTATGCTTCTATGCCTTGGTGGAGATGGGGTACTTTTTGGTGGTATAGCAAGAGGAAAAACTGTCATCATGAGTTAGAATCTGTCCAACTCATCAAGTCATAAGATTGGACAGGTCCAAAAACAAAAACAATCAATCCTTTTTTTTTTTTGTCATAAGATTGGACAGGTCCAAAAACAAAAACAATCAATCCTTTTTTTTTTTTAAAGATTTTATTTATTTTTTTGACAGAGAGAGAGGGAGAGCACAAGCAGAGGGAGCAGCAGACAGAGGGAGAGAGAGAAGCTTTCTCTGAGCAGAGAGCCTGACATGGGGCTCAATCCCAGGACCCTGAGATCATGACCTGAGGTGAAGATAGCTGTTTAACTGACTGAGCCACCCAGACATCCAAAACCAGTCAATCTTAACATCAAAGTGGTAAAGCCAGAATCATGTAAACTGTGTAATCTGAAGACATAAAATCTCATGTCATTTACCTTGGCTTCATTTTTCCCTAAGCTCCCACCATGGTGGTTTTGGTGCTGGTGTATATATGTTAGAGGGACGGTGAGTGAAGGCCTCTAAGAATCTGTGGGAGCTGGACATGAGCCAACTTTGGGTCACAGAGGGGTCATCTTGGTATGTAAACCCAAGCCAAAAATGAACCATGCTACATGAAAGCTCCATTCATGGATGCCTTGAAAAGCAGTGATATGGGAAATCCTTCCAAAAGGCATTGCTTTGGGCAGTGTATCTTAAAGTTCACATTATGTGGAGAGATAAGTGGTCCATGTAAAGAATACTGTTCACTCAGGAGTAGAGATGAATTGGTCAGGGTACTGGAAGGAAATAGACAGGAAGAACAAGAACAAGGACCTCTGGGTAAGTGGCACAAGGGTAGACCTATAATCATATGGTCACAAATTGTGAAGATACTTTATCACGTGTTAATTCCCCCCAGAGAGCATCTACCACAGAAGGGACATCCAACAACCAAGTAGACTGAATGACCCGATATGGCATCAGTCACCTTGGTCAGACCACCCTGGTGCAAACATGACAGCCACAGGAATGGAGCCTCTATGGTGCCAGTGTAGAGGAGTATAAAAGGCTCCTACTCACTGAGACTGATCTGGGCCCAGTCTCCAAATGTCCAACCTGCCAACAACAGTCTTCAGTTCAGACCACACCGATTCATACCTCAAGAAGACAAACTAACTACTCGGCAGCAGCTTAACATAGAAATGGCAGCAATTCATATGACTTGACTGAAATCAGTGTATATTCTGGGTTTTTATTTGCTTTTCCTGCCTTCAGGGACTAAGCCAGCATTACTACTCAGGCCTTATTGAGTGTTTGATTTAGCAATACAGGGTCAGACATAACATCAGATGGGACCAAGGGACTCCCACTTTTCCAGCCAGTTCAACTTGTACCTTCTTCCAGTCCTGATGTATTCACCTATAGGTTTTGTTCCCTGGAACACTGCAGTAAATCCCTTCCTGCATGTAAATCTCAGAGACTCAGTATTTTCTCAGGCAACTCAAGCTAAGACAAGTGGAATGGGATTGCAATGATGGCTGCTCTCTTAACTTCTCTGTCTCTTACATCAACATCAAGCAATATAAAATTTCCTCCTATTCCTATCCACATCCAATCCCTGAGAGGGGTCAGAGAGGAGCATGTCCACAGGCATTGGTACTTGATTAGAAATTTCTATTAAAAACATAAAATACCCTGGGACACCTGGGTGGCTCAGTAGGTTAAGTGTCTGCCTTCGGCTCAGGTTGTGATTACAGGGTCCTGGGATCAAGTCCACCACCAGGCTCCTTGCTAAGTGGGGAGCAAGCTTTCCCTCTGTCTGCCTCTCCCCCTGCTTGTACTTTCTCTCTTGCTCTGATAAATAAATAAAATCTTTAAAAACAAAACCAAAAAACCTAAAATACACTGAGAATTGATGCTCAATTTCCTATTTGTTTCAAAGTGTAATTGACTTGCAGTTTAAGAAAAAACTGTGGTTATATAAAATAACAAAGAAAATAATCAGCTTTAATAATCTATGCACATGATATATACACAGAGACATATAAAAATTTAAAAAGTAATAATTTATATGCTATTAATCCAATTAAGTGTGCAAATAAAATTACTTTCCCACTGTACTATTAAATCTGTTTGGCTTGGGAGAAAGAAGATCATCTTTTAACTGTTATTTTTAAATAATTTTGGATTTACAGCAGAAATACAAAAGCAGCACATAGCATTCATTCCCACATACCCTTCTACCAGATTCTCCTAGTGTTAACGTAACTGTAATGTATTTATCAATATCAGGGAAATTGTTGCAATAATGGAAAGGGTATTATTTTTAATTTCTGGCTGGAGATAAATCTCCCCGGTAACCTGCCTTGTACAGACCTATAAAAGCAAATAAAGTAGTAGCTTTATCTTATACTAAACAAATAGATCATTATGTGGCTAAATAAAGCTGAAATTTCAGAATCTTGGAAGCTATTTTTTTTTAATGATTCATTTTATTTTAGAGAGAGAGGTGGGGGGAGGGGTTGAGGCAGAGGAAGAGAGAAATTTAAGCAGACTGCCTGAGTGCAGAACCTAAAGAGGGGGCTCAGTCTCCTGATCTTGAGATCACAACCCAAACCAAAACCAAGAGTCTATGGCCTAACCGACTTCACCACCCAGGTGCCCCTCTTGGAAGTTATTTAAAGAATATCTGGCCTAACCTGCACTTTATGTAAATACTTTAAAGATATTTGCATATTAGGAAAATCAGTATAAGATTATCATTTCATTACTTAAAAAGTTTCAGTTTTCAAGGAAGTTCTCATTTTGAGAAGTTACTCAATATTGATCAAATGTTAAACTTTTCTTGCACAAAATTTGATCTATTCATTTTTGTTTAACCAGTTGGCATATGATATGGTTTAAGGATCATTTACCACTTACTTAACTTTCCTGGTCTAGAGCACAGTTTATCAACATTATTTTTAAAGTGTGGTGCCTGGAACAACCCTATCTTTTATCCAGTGGGTGACTGAACAACACAGTATAAAGAAGAGGCACTGCATCTTTTCTCCTGAAGACTGTACTTGAGTAGATTCAGCCAATGACAGCTTGGGCATTTGACCACCCTCATCACACTGTTGACTCATATTTCACTTTAACTGCTGAGACCTTACTATGCATCGTCCTATTAAGCCAGCTGCACATAGCCATGCAAATACTGAAAATCTGCTTATTTTAGTAAATTACAAACATTTGCATCTGAGCCTTGATTTTGGTAATATAATCAAGATATACAAGATCTTTTGCTGTGTTACCTAGCTATTTATAAATATACGATGCAGTAAATATCAGGCTAAGCAATATATTCTCCCCATCTACCAAGAACTATTCAAAATTGTAGCTATGTTTACTTGTTACTTTCATCACAGAAACTCTAATAATAAATGACTTTGCTTTCAGATCCAGAAATTTATGTCATCTGATCATTTGATTTTTTCCTGAGTGACTATCCAAATGGATTTTTGCATTCTAAAATATTATTCTACCTGAAAATCTTCCCATAATCTTGGATTTACACCCTGATGGACATTGAATTGTGTTTCAAAAATACAAACTCATTTAGAAGAAGTGAAGCTATAATAACAATTTGAGCTCCTGCCAAGAAATATCTTCTTCAACTTATGTCAGATCTTAACAAAACTTAGTTGCAGTAATAATAAGGATTACTATTTCCAGAGAATCATATATTTTAGCTAATTGCCACTTCTGAAAAAGAGTTGTCTATCTGAAAAAAAATCACATTTTTGTAATAAAATTTGCTACCAACTTTGTCAGTACATATGTAAGATCACATTTGTGATAATGTGCAATTAATAATGCTACAGCTTACATAGTAAACACTGACAATCATTTGTTTCAAAAGTATTACAATAATTTATTCTGATGAAACAATTATAATACAAAAAATCCACCAAATTAAAAAATGAAACCTTATTTTTTCTTAATCAAAATGGAGTATTTCATGATCATCTTACATGCTTCTATGTGTGCATTAATAATAATGTAGATTTAATTTTCAGGGTCACATATGTGGTAGACTGGTTCACTATACATGTATTCCATCCTCTTTCTAGGATATTCCTGTATATCAGAGGTTGTGGAAATGAAAACTATGTTCCCTCAGAAAGCTCACAATAAGGATCAATACTTGTTTCACATTCTGTTGATCCAGTGCCCTTGCATGGTCTCTGAAGTGGGAGGGATACCCCAGTGTGTAAGACAGCAGTTTTCCTCATCTAGTGGATGTCAGTAGCTCTGACAGCTACAGATTTATTCTGGGAGTTCAGCTAAACTGTTGCAATCTGGAGCCAATAAACACGACAGTGGCTTCCTCACTATCCAGCTTTCTGAGTGTGTCATTTTCTGGCTAGCCCAATTCCCAGGATTGTTCTGGGAATTCTTTCTGGAAATTCAGCCTATAACCTCCTCCTGTGATTCTTCCAATAATTTTATAAACATCGCATTTCCTTAAAGTAGCTAAAATGTTTTCTATTATCTGCCAGTGAACACATTAATAACAGATTAATAACAGTTAAGAGGATTAACAGAATAATAGATTAATAACTAATATTTTGGTGGAATTTGAAAACTTGTATATCATTGTATTTGTAACACTACTTTGGATGTTATGCAAAGTCAAACTTCTACCTAAATAAACCCTCTTCCATACAGAATAAGAGATGGCTATATAATAGTTAAAGTGAGCTTTCTGCCATTTATGCAAACCTATTAATTTCTGTTGATTTTATGTAGGCAATACATGTTACAAACAGGTATCTCTTTGACATGTACTGTTGAAAATTGACTCAAATAAGGGAATAACTAGAAATTTATTTACCATTACATTCTTCTTTTCTGAGTCAATTGAACAGAGTGAATAGGTCTCTCCAACAGAATTTTTTATATGTTTTAGCATATGTCAGTCAATCTTCCTCCGTCATCAGTTGATAGCATCAGTTTGAAAGTCATAAGATAAATGTATCTATCTTATAGGTTTTATCTACAAGATGTATCTATCTTGTAGGTTTTATCTCCCAACTGATGTAAAAATATTTCTAAGCATAATATTTGTTTGGACTGATTATCACTATGTCAACATAGTGGCATAATCAAAACAACCATAACTTCTTTATCTCCAAAAATATTCAAGGAAATCCAATACAAGTAGCTTAACCAGACTTATGGTCAGCATTTCCCTCAATAATGTTGTAACTTGACTTACCAACAAAGTCTTAGGCCATGAACTCTTACTGGTTAGGGGTTGGGATTTAGTCTATAGCATTGTATAACTACTTTTGTGTGATTTTACAATTGAAAGGGAATGAAAAGCCTCACCATTCAGTTCTTATATATCAAATTTTAATGTAATAGAGGTGTGCTGACTACCATCTACTGGGCTAGGCATGAGGCCCAAGGCAGAGGAGCTCCCTCTTGTCAGAAGAAAGAAGAGCTCTAAACTCCAAACTCTCAGGGCAGAGTTCCCATGGTTATGCTGCACACAGCTCATGTTCGATAAAGTCATATATTCTATTTACAAAGTGCATTCTAATAAATCTTTCCTCACAGTAAAAAGGAAAACAAAACATTATAAAAACTGTGTATACTTGCCCACAAAACTTGCTCAAAGACATGCGATATAGCTTAACTATTTCTCCCAAACTCTAAGACCAAATTGGGCTCATTTCAAACCTTGTTCCAATATTAATAAAGTGAGATTCTGTATAGCAAGAGAGAGCTTAAAACAGAATCTTATTATTTAAAAATATCATTTTAAACCAGAAGAAATTATTGGAGTTCATATTTGAAAAAAAATGAGGAAAAGCATTAATTTTAATATAATTTATTTTTCATCTAGTTCACTTAAGGATTAATTTAATTTGGAAAGATCAAATGAATTGAATAAAATATAAGTTCCCAAATTCTCAAGAGGAGGGTATCGGTAATGAAAAGAAACTTGGCTTTCATCTTTATGATGTATCACGCTTTAACATTTTAATGACTAGGGCAATTATATGGAGTCAAAGACTTGGCATTTGATATTAAGGTCACCCTTTCTAGGAGGTAGTGTTTCTTAAACTATGTTAAATTTGAAACATCCTTTCATGTTTTTAAATTTCTGGTTTACTATCAATTTTATAGTATTATAATTGATGAGAATAGATGAGAATACTCCCCCAGTCAGGTTTCCTTTGGTTTATTTTGTTATATTTTAGTAATTAAAAGTGTCTGTTCGCTGGTACTAAAAATACAATCCCCTTTAAATAAAATGACAGGTAATCTTTCCTTTGCATTCTTTAGCAAATACAAAGTAAACTTGATTTTTCAGAGACATAATTTCAAAGTCGGTTGCTGAGAAACTACGAGAGTCCAGTGAAGAGTTAGCTTAGTCGGAGGGCAATTCCTAGACATGGTTAATTATAAGGGGATCAATCAGTTCCCAGGCATTTTCTTGTATCTGTAGGAAGACACAGTGTTCCCCTCCCTGCACACTAACCACATTCCTGTACGATCATACTGTACACCAAGATCATTAGATTACAAACATCGTATTACAAGTTGTATAACTGACTCAATTGCAAAGTAGCAGGAAAAACCCAGAGATACCAATCTGGATACATGAATGCTAGTCCGAGATGTTCTGTTTAATTTACCAATATGTGCCAGAGAAATATATATGTCCTTCTCTTATTGAAAAATATACAATAAAATGATGAGAATCAAACTAGAAAATGAGCCCAATAGTTATAATTATGTATATTTTAAATATGAAAAACACTGATATTAAAAGCATGACCAAAAGCATATTATGGCTCTGGATTTACTTTTCTAGAGGAGAACATTTCATTTGCATATTAACAACTCAGTGATTCACATTCAACCTAATTGTTCTCTTTGAGTTTAAAATGTTAATTCTGTGACTTGCTGAGCATAAAATGAAATTATGGGTTTTTTTTTATTTGTTTGTTTGCTTGCTGGTTGTCCTTCTTTGACATTTCATATTTCATCCCCTGGTAATTCTCAGTAATGATGCCTATTAGAATTGACTGTTGATCTTTAAAAAGTGATGATACTATGATCCTGATTTTAAAGATTCTGATTTAATTAGTCTTTGGGCGACTTGATATTGTATTTCAAAAGTTATCCTACATGAATCTAATGTGTAGAAAAGTTTCCTTAGATAAAGTAAGAAGCAGCTATTAGCCCACTGAAAGTAGCCTACCTTTAATTTTCTTAACTTCTAGGTTCCAGATGAGATCTATGTTCTTGATGGAACAGTGGATACTTGTTAAGCAGGATGTCACAGAATCCTTTTGGGGAGCTTTAGGTGAAAGATAAAAGTATGGAGAAGAAATAGAGGAAAGCAATCTTCTTAAACATGAAGTTCTGTTTATATAACATATAAACAAGTGATGAATATATAATCATTGAATTTTGCTTAGTATTCTCTTGAATAAATCTTTTCACTGAACTTACAGATGCATTGTCTATTCTACTCTTTATTAGAAATTTCACCTCATCTCTATTTTAGATTTGGGGTTAATTTTTCTCATGCTACTGAGTGTAGAAGGCAACATACACACTGTTTAAAGTAAAAAAAAAATGAATTCACATTGGAATATAAGTCATTTGAAATTGCCATGTTCTGCATTCTCCCTATAAAAACAGCTATGCATATTCAATCCCTATCAGTAGGTTGACAAAGCATATATTCTTAACTACATTTTAGTAATGGTGATGGAATGACATTAATGCCTCTCAGTTATCATTCATAACTCATCTTGTTAACATTGACATTTGTTTGGTATATGGGTTTTCAAGTTTAGGGTACAAGTAATCCATGCAGTTTCAGCATATGACTCATTCATTAACCTTCAGAGAAAGTCAGTCAGGACTTCAGCTATCTTAACAAAGCTATAAATATTCCTTGAATACATAGGTGGCTCAGTTGGTTAAGTGACTGACTCTTGGTCTCAAACTAGGTCAGGATCTCAGGGTCATATGATCAAGCCCCACATTGCACTCCATGCTGGGCACGGGGCGTGCTTAAGATTCTCTTTCTCTTCCTCTATCCCTCCCTAATCCTTCCTCTAAAAAAAAATTAATTGAGGAAGATACACATGAACTCATGTAAAATAACTCATAAAATAACATTTTATGAGCACCTGTCCTGCATAAATAGTTTTTCCAGATGTTCTAAGGTCCAATGAGCAAGAGTTTTTGGTGTCTACAAGGAGATAGGTAGGTGTTATGATGAAGTCTACTGTATAGGAGAATGTGGTAGCCCACCTCTAATATCTCAGAGATTCATAGCCCTGGTATTCATGCTTTGTATAGCCTCCTCCCACATCACACTGTTTGATCTGTGTGCCAAGGGTATATGGAAAAATCGATAGTACGTCACTTCTGAGATTAGGTGGTAAAAAAGATTGTGGCTTCCATATTTAGCACTCATATTTTCTTTTGGATCAGTTTCCCTTGGATCACTTACCAGTTTGGATCCCTTTTATTTCTTTATGTTGCCTGATTAACATGGCCAGTACTTCCAGTACTATATGGAATAAAAGTGGTGAGAGTGAACATCCATGTCTTATTCCTGACCTTAGGACAAAAGCCCTTTATTTTTCCCCATTTATGTCAGCTGTGAGTTTTTCATAAAACTATGCACCACCATGGCTGGGAACCAAATACTGCCTACAACAGGCAAAGAGAGTGCATACAGACAAATGGACTGAAGGGAAAAAATGGACAAGACACAAACGCAGGGTACATGAAGTACATATAGGAAACATCCCTGAAGTGCTAGGTTCTAGTGAACAGAAGATCTTGGACTAGAAGTCATGTATCCAAATGGATAACTCTGGGTTTTTCCCATTACATTGCAGTAGAGTTGGTTATACAACTTGTAATACAATGTTTGTAATCTAATGAACCTGGTACACAGTGTGAGCACACAGGAATGTGGTTAGTGTGCAGGGAGGGGAACCCTTTGTCTTCCTATAAGACTTTTATTACATTGAAGTATGTTCCTTCTAAACCTACTTTGTTGAAGGTTTTAATCATGAATGGATGCTATACTTTGGCAAATGCTTTTTCTCCATCTATTGAAGTGATATAATTTTTATCTTTTCTCTTATTGATGTAACATATCACATTGATTGTTTTGTGAATATTGAGCTACACTTTCATGCCAGGAATAAATCCCAGTTGATCATGGAGAATGATTTTTTAATGCATTATTAGATTCAGTTTGCCAGTATTTTGTTGAATATTTTTGCATCTATGTTCATCAGAGCCATTAGCCTCTAGTTCTCTCTCTCTCTCTCTCTCTCTCTCTCTCTCTCTCTCTCTCTCTTTGTGTGTGTGTGTGTGTGTGTGTGTGTGTGTGTGTGTGTGTGTGTGTGTGCTGTCTTTGTTAGGTTTTGGTATCAGGGTAATGTGGGCCTCGTAGAATGAATTTGGAAGTCTTCCTTCCCTTTCTAAGTGTAAGTATTAACTTTTCTTTAAATACTTGCTAGAATTCACCTGCTAAGCTGTCTGGTCCCGGACTTTGTTTGTGAGGAGTTTTTTCATTACCTATTCAATTTCATTGCTGGTAACCAGTCTGTTCAAATTTTCCTACTTTTTCCTGCTTCAATTTTAGTAGGTGATATGTTTCTAGGAATTTACCTTTTTTTCTATGTTGTCCAATTTATTGACATATAATTTTTCATAATATTCTCTTAACAATCACTTATATTTCTGTGGTGTCAGTTATTTCTCCTCTTTCATTTGTGATTTTGTTTGATTTCTCTCTCTCTCTCTCTCTCTCTGGATGAGTCTGGCTAGAAGTTTATCAGTTTTATAATCTTTTCAAAGAACCAACTCCTGGTTTCATTGATCTCTTCCATTGGTTTTTGTTTGTTTGTCTTTGTTTTGTCTCATTTTTAGTTTCCATATCATTTATTTCTGCTCTAATTTTTATTATTTCCTTCCTTCTGCTGGCTTTAGGTTTTGTTTGTTCTTTTCCTAGCTCCTTTAGCTGTAAGGTTATGTTGTTTATTTAAGATTTTTCTTGTTTTTTGAGGTAGATCTGAATTGCTATAAAGAATAGTAATAAGTTGATGGTTGCTTAAGTTTGAACCCATTCTTTATTCCTCTCTCCCCCATGTTTTAGGTGTATGGTGTGATATTTTACATCATTTTATTTTGTGAATCGCTTGACTGATTTTTACAGATATACTTATTTTTGCCATTTTTGTGTTTCTTACTTTTCATCTCTTACTTATGGTCTTTCATTTCAATTCAAAGAGTCCCCTTTAGTATTCCTTATAGGGCTGGTTTAGTGGTAATGAACTTCTTTAGGTTTTGATTGAGAACTCTTTATCTCTCCTTTTTTTCTGAATAATAGCCTTGTTGGATTGAATATTCTTGGCTGCCGATTTTTCCTTTCAGCACTTTGAGTACATCATGCCATTCTCTTATGGCCTACAAAGTTTCTGCTGAAAAATACGTTGATAGCCTTTTATGGTTTCTCCTTTTGTGGAACTGTCTATTGTCTCTTGCTGCTTTTAACATTCTTTTTTTAAAAAAGATTTTATTTATTTACTTGAGAGAGAGAGAGAGAGAGCATGAACAAGGGGGAGGGGGAGAGGGAGATGAAGACGCAGACTCCCCACTGAGCAGGGAGCCCCTCTCAGGGCTTGATCCCATGACCCTGAGATCATGAAGGCAGATGCTTAACTGACTGAGCAACCTTGGTGCCCTGTGCTTTAAAATTCTTTTTCAGTACCTTTTATAATTTTAATTACTATGTGTCTTGGTGAGGACCTCTTTGGGTTGATTTTGTTGAGGGATCTCTGTGCCTCCAGCATCTGGATATCTGTTTCCTTCTCCAGACTAGGGAAGTTTTCAGCTATTATTTCTTCAGATAAATTTTCTATGCCCTTCTTTCTCTCTCTTCTTCTTCTTCTGGGATACCTATAATGTGACTGTTATTACACTTAATAGAGTTGCTGAGTTCCTAACTCTATTTTCATTTTGCATAATTTTTTTTCCTTTCAATTACTCAGCTTGATTACTTTCCATTACTCTGTCCTCCAGGTCACCAAATCATTTCTCTGCTTCCTCTGCTTATGGAATAAATAGCCTGCTATTCATTCCATCTAGTATATTTTTTATTTCATTTATTGTGTTCTTCATGTCTGACTCGTCCTTTCTTATCTCTTTTTTAAGGGTCTCACTGATGTCCTCCACTGTTTTCTCAAGTTTAGTGAGTATCTTTATGATCATTATTGAATTCTCTATCAGACATATTACTTATATCTATTTTGCTTAGACCTCTTGCTGGGGTTTTGTCCTATTCTTTCATTTGGGACCGATTCCTCTGTTTTCTCATTTTGTCAAGCTCTCTGTGTCTGTTTGTGTGTTCGTCTCCTATTCTTGAAATTAACAGCCTTATGCAAAAGAGGTTCTGTAGGATCCTGCTGTGCATTGTCTACTGTTCACCAGAACCTAGCACTTCAAGGATGTTTCCTATGTGTGCTGCATGTGCCCTGCTATTGTGTCTTGTCTATTTTTTTCCTTCAGTCCATTTGTCTGTGTATGAAATCTCTTTGCCTGTTGTAAAGAGAATTTGGTTCCCAGCCATGGTGTTGGTGCAGTTTTAACAAGGTGTGCCCTGGTCTGCTTTCAAAATGAGACCTGCATTTGTAGCCACTGGGACTAGAGACTGTGTGGGCAAGGCACACAATTTTAACAAGCTGTGCCTTGGACTTCTGCAAGGCCCACTGCTGCTGTTGCCACTAGGACCGAGGCCCTGAAAAACATGAGAGTTGAAGATGTGATATTGCCAAGTTTGTGCTGGTCTTCTGGTACAGGGAATGCGCACCAAGACTGAGGCAAGCAGGATGGGGGCAGGGTTTGGTGTAAGCACATTTAGGTGGTGAATGCTGGTTCTCATAGGTGGCAGTTTGTTTATGCTGGGGGGTGGGGGAGGGAAATGGTACTTGCCAGTTCCTTTGTTACTGGAGAGGTCTTTCTGTGTTTCCTGTCCCTCCAGGACATGTTCTGAGATGAGTAAATAACTCTCCTTCCCAAGTGCTCCAGGAATTTTTCAAACTGATGCTTCTATACTGTATTTCCATGATCTGTTGGTCATGCTATGTCTTCAAAGGGAAAGACTTAGCTTCCTATGACCCTCCAGGCTCTCCCAGAACTGAGCCCTCCTGATTTTTAAAGTTCCAAGCTTTAAGTCCCTCTAGTTGGAAGAACTAATTGAATTTGGCCCCTCTTGCTTTAATTTATTTTTTTCATTTAAAAAAAATTATTTATTTTTAAAGGGAATGAGTGGGAGGAGCAGAGGGAGAGGAAGAGGAAGAGAATTCTCATGCAGATCTCACAGTGAACATAGAGCCCAATATGGGGCTTGATCTCAGGACATTAACATCAGGACCAGAGCCAAAACTGAGTCAGATGCTCAACCTGCCCCCTAGGTGCCCCCACTCCTCACTTTTAAAGCCAAATGTGTGGTGATTTGTCTTCCCCATTCAGGCTCTGTAGTGTGAACGTCTGTTTCTCGCCTTTCTCTGTGACCACTCCTCCCTCCCTGCTCTGGGACAACCACAGTCTGTTTCTCTCCACACCATGTTTCCACCCTTCCTACATAACCTCTTGCAAGTGGCTTCTCCTCTACATTAAGCTGTGGAGCTTGCTCTGCTAGTCTTCAGGTCATTTTCTGGGCTATTCACATTAATGTGAGTGTTATCTAGCTGTATCATGGGACAAGGTAAGCTTAGGGTCCTTTTCCTCTGCCAGCTTCCTAGTCTCCTCTACTTGACTAATTTTAAGAGAGACCCTGAGCTAAAAGTAGCCACCTAAGATGGTTATCAATTCCTGACCCTCATAAAATGTGTAAAAGAATAAATATTTGCTATTTTAAGCTGCTAATTCTTGCCATTAGGTTTTACACAACAATGATGAACACAGCAGATATTTGAAAGAAAGAGGAAGAGAGAGATCTGCTATAACCAGAGAACTGGAAGGAAGGTTAGGGAAGGGACTTAAAATAGGGCTTAAGAGATGAAGGTCCTTCCTATGGAGCAGAAGAGCATAGCCCTCCCAAGCTGCCTGAATGGTCTGAGTTAATGCAGTGGTGGATGTGACTGATAGAATGTGGGGGAGATTGGTACCGGAAATTCCCATAAACACATATAGGATAGGAATGACTGGAAATGGTAACCCAGTGGCAGAGTTTGAATGCTGGCCTTAGGAGTTGTCTGCATTTGTGGAAAAAAAAATCCAGCCACTTTTGACAGCGAATTGCAATAAGAGAAACTACTGCCAGAAAGACCAGCCAGCAGCCTGTCAGGAAAATAATGAGCCCTGCAAGAGTTTTGGCTGGGGAGGGGAAGCAGCTAGAGGGGGATAACTTGATAGATACTGCTTAGGCCTAACTGAATGGGGTCCAGGGTGCATTGATGCAGGGAAGGAAGGAGAAGGGGGACTAACAATGACTCATGTTTAGCCTGCAGGTCAGGGGAAGAGTGATGTCTTTAATCAAACAGAGAGAACATAGGAGAGAAAGGTTGGAGGAAGATGATAAGAATGAACCAGGCAGATAAATAATAAGTCCTCACACTGATGCCACACACTGGCATTATCAAAATAATTTGGAGCCATTGTATTATTTGTTCCTCACAACACTTCTGTAGAGAAAGGGCAAACCTCATCCTCTTCATTTGGGACATGAAGAACACCAAGAAAATAAAACATCATTAACTTGACCAAGGTCACAGAACTGGTAAATAACAAGTCTGGGACAAGAATTCATGTGTCTTGATAAATGGTTCTGCGTTTTTCATTATATTCAACTAGTAATACAATTAGTAACACAACGTTTAATAAAAAGCTCCTCAGATATGCACAGCAGTGTGCGTTTGGATAGAGGGGAGGTAGTGAAATAAGGCAGCATAGAAAATCAGCATGGAAAATCAGTGAACCACCTCAGACTTAACCATTTCTGGGATCTACCATCAGGCTGAGTGGAGGAGAATTCATTCTTCATTAGCCTTTATCAGCTTCTCATTGATAGCTTTTCTACTTTCCCTCTGAAAATCGCATTTTCTTGATATCCCTTGACGGACTTCCAAGTCTTTGAAATTATCTACCAGCTAAAAAACATGCATTTGAATTATGTGGATAAGTGGTTTATTCCTAGTACATATTTTCTTTCTTATGCAGGAACTTTCCTTTCAGAGGTGTGAATAATGCCATTGTCTAAAATGCCAGTATTACACTGGAAATCTAATCCAGGTCTTAGATTTATTTTAAGTTACTAGTAAATTGAAAACATTTTAGAACGGCAATACAAACTTGCTAACAGTTTGTTCATATTTTGAGGAAGACAGTCAGGTAGATTAATCAGATAATTGGATAATTATAACAACATTGAATTCCAAAATTTCAGCTCCTTTAGGATTGTCAGAATCATGAATTTACCTACAGGAAATTCCTAATGTGAACTTGTCATGAAAGAACTAAGGTATTCCCTGATATTTAAGTTGTTTTGTATTAGAAAATACACATAAGGAGTAATTAAGGTAAGGAATTGGGTAGATATCAGATCTTAAATTAGCTTGGGTATAATGCAGAGGTATAAAGATTTGCTCTGAATATAAAGATTCCTTTAATACTTTTATACAGGAGAGTAGTAAAATAAGACTGTGATATTATAAATATCACTCTGAGGTCAGTATGAATTATTATGAAAAAATGAAGGTAGATGAAGAGAAACTTTATGTCTAAGTGAGAGAAGTTGAGAGCTTGAACAAAATCTGGGAAAGGAGAGAAGTGGGTTGTGGACTACTTGCAGAGAAGAAGTGAGTCTGAGGGAGGCAAATGGATGAGTAATAATGCTCATTTTAGAGAGAACGGGGGCATCCAAAATTATGTTTCAACAAGATACATAAATACAGATGGGTAAACCACAAAACACTGGGTTTCTGAAGTCCTACAACATGCATATAAGAGGTAGTCTGAAGAGTCTTGTGCTGTGACTTGAGAAAAACAGAAAGTGGTTTTTTGACTAGATTAGAGTTGGAAAGAACTCAGTCAAGTAGAATTGGTGAATCCAGAGAAACAGGAGCAATTAGCAAAACTGGATGAAAACCAGCTATAAACATTCTGGTGTAAAGTAGAGCTATGAGTGATTTGACAAGTCATAATACATGTTAAAAGAGTGAAAGTAAAAACAAGAAGACAATAAGAAGGAGATAAAAGATAAAAGACAAGCTGTGGAATTCAGTGACAAATGAAACGTATATTAAATGAAGTAAAACAAATCTCAGAATTCAGAGTTGTTCTGACTTATTCAAGATGTCTGTTCATATTATGCAATTCTATAACGGAAACTCCTCAGAGATGGAGGAAATGTGGTTTCTTTCTCAATGGGAGGACATACATAGCAATTCCCACATGGGAGTCATATTTTTTCTCTCCAGCTGTCTCTTTCTGCATCTCCTGAGAGTTCAGATCAGATGTTTATATCTTCCATTGTCAACGAGGCCTCTGTCTAGCTTGTGAGGATCAATGAGTGGGCATGTTAATTCCCTTAAAATCTTTCTTCCCTGGAGTTTATGAGAAAATGATTCTAAGCAGGGAGGCTGGACCCATCCTCACCAGAGTCAGTTTAAGATTCTTCCTTCTTAGCTTGAAAGTCGCATTTTGAAAAGACTATAGAAATATCTCCTCTTTAATTATAATCTGTCCAGTGTCTTCTGTGTATTCATTTTCCCCAGACATTTGATTGATCTCTGGGCATGCCAGATTCCTTCGACATGAGAAAGGATAATGAATTCTTTCCTAAACAAGCATTGAGCCCAAATGAGCATTTCTTTTTCTTTCATTTTAGGTTTTCTTATATTAAATCATTCCAGTGTGTACACATCAAGAATCAACTCTTCTGAAGATACAGCAAACTGAAAAAGTTATGTTTTATTTTAAATGATTAATGCCAACGCATTACTTCTGCCTAAAAATCAGTTTATGTTGTGAGTAGTGTGAAACTAACATTTCAGTCTAATGCTTTGGGCAGGGATTCTCTCTGCATGAGAATATTACTTTGGAGGTAGATGTTTTTGCAGGTCTCATAATGTTGTAGGAATTAGTTATTTTAATGGATTTGAGTTAGGTGCTCTGTAAAACCAATTCTGTTAGAGGATTCAGCAATTCTGTGTTTACAATTCTGTACTTTGCTGAGTGTCATAACTACACCCACTGATTGCTGAAGGAATTTTGAAGGACAGTATTTGTGGGTTTTCTTGACTCTTGGGTTCCTGGAAATGAAAGTCACAATTCTTTCCTGAATCTTCACCAACAGGCCTTTTATTTCTATTCTGTTGTAGTAAAGTTTCCTTCTGTTCACAGCCTGAACATATGACAGAAAGAGGAATACAGATGATTGAGTCAATAACAAATAGAGGCAGTCAGAAAGCAATGTTGACTGAAGGTCTTATATCAACTACTTTGTTACGTTTCTTAATGCTGACTTTAACTGAACTGTGAAATTGACTTTAGATTAGGTAGCTTCCATAAAAAAGATTAAATTTTTTGAGATGTGACTAGATAATCCCATTGGCAAGCAAGAAAAGGAAATACCAAAATGGTTCAGTTTCAACTAAATGTTCTCTGAGTTAAAAATAAAGTTCTGTGTGTGACATATTTTTATGGTCATGAATATTATACACAGACATTGTTGCTATTACTTTCATGTTAGTATTCTAAAACATCAGCTCAGCTACCTCCCCCTTAGGAAATAAGTTTAAAAGAGGAGAAAGAAAATTTACACTAAAATGTATCTTCCAAAAATATTTATTTATTAAATTTCTCTAAGAATATTCATTCATTCATTCATTCAATTTCTTCCAGAAATATTTAGAAATTCCAGGTTATTTTCAATGATGGAACTATATGGTGTTCAATTTGAACAAATATCCCTGCCTTTTAAAAAATTTTTTCCTTTAAATTCAATTTAGTTAACATGTAGTATATTATTAGTTTCAGGGGTAGAATTTAGTTATTCACCAGAGGCATTTAACACTCAATACTCATTACATCAAGTGCCATTAATTCCTATCACCCAATTACCCCATCTGCCCACACACCACCCTTCCAGTAACCCTCAGTTTGTTTCCTTTTATTGGGAATCCCTTATGATTTGCCTCCCCCTCTTTTCATCTTATTTTATTTTTTCTTCCATTCCCCTGTATTTACCTGTTTTGTTTCTTAAATTCCACAAATGAGTGAAATCATACGGTATTTGTATTTCTCTGACTTATTTTGCTTAGCATAATACCTTCTAGTTCTATCCACTTCATTGCAAATGGCAAGATTTCATTCTTTTTGATGTCTAAGTAATATTCCATTGTGTATATGTGTACCACAACTTCTTTACCCATTCATTTTTTGGAGGACATTTGGGCCAGTTCCATATTTTGGTTATTGTGGACATTGCTGCTAAAAATATTAGGGTGCATATATCCATTTGAATTAGTATTTTTGTATTCTTTGGGTAAATACCCACTAGTGGAATTACTGAATCATATGGTATTTCTATTTTTAATTTTTTGAGGACCCTCCATAGTGTCTTCCACAGAGGTTGCACCAGTTTTCATTCCTACCAACAGTGCACAAGCGTTCGTTTTTCTCCACAACCTCCCCAACACCTGTCTCTTCAGTTTATAAGCTATTCTGACAGGTGTGAGATGATAGCTCATTGTGGTTTCGATGTGCGTTTCCCTGATAATGAGTGATTTCGAACATTTTTTAATGTGTCTGTTGGCCATCTGTATGTCTTCTTGGGAGAAATGCCGGTTCATGCCTTCTGCTCATTTTTAAATTGGGTTATTTGGGGTTTTGATGTTGAGTTGTATAAGTTCTTTATGTATTTAGATACTAGCCCTTTATCAGATATGTCATTTGCAAATATCTTCTCCCATTCAGCAGGTTGTCTTTTAGTTTTGCTGGTTCTTTCCTTTGCTCTGCAGAAGCTTTTTATTTTGATGTAGTCCCAATAGCTTATTTTTGCTTTTGTTTCTCTCACCTCAGGGGACCTAGCTAGAAAAATGCTGCTACCACCAATGTCAGAGAAATTACTGCCTGTGTCCTCTTCTAGGATTTTTATGGTTTCAGGTCTCACATTTAGGCACTTAATCCACTTAGAGCTTAATTTTTATGCATGGTGTAAGAAAGTGGTCCAGTTTCACTCTTTTGTATGGAGCTGACCAGTTTTCCCAACACCATTTGTTCAAGAAATCTGTCTTTTCCTATTGCATGTTCTTGCCTCTTTTGTTGAAGATTAATTGACCATATAATTGTGGATTTATTTTTTGGCTTTCTATTCTACGCCATTGATATAGATATCTATTTTTGTGCCAGTACCATACTATTTTGATTGCTACAGCTTTGTAGTATATCCTGAATTCTGGGATTGTAATGCTTTCAGTTTTGTTTTTCTTTTTCAAGTTCTCTTTGGCTTTTTTTGGGTTCTATACAAGTTTGTGGCATTATTTGTCCTAGTTTTGTGAAAAATGCTGTTGATATTTTTATAGAGATTGCATTAAATCTGTAGATTGCTTTGGGGAGTATGGACATTTTAACAATATTTTTTCTTTTAATCCATGATCATGGAACAACTTTCCATTTGTTTGTGTTGTCTTCAATTTCTTTCATCAATGTTTTATAGTTTACAGAGTACTGTTTTATAGCTTACAGAATATGGGTCTTTTAACTCCTTGGTTAAGTTTATTTCTTAGGCTTACTAATCCAAGAAACCCAAATTCTGAGCATCCACTACCTCCATTATTGCTCCACTCTAAGCTCCTGGTCTTTCTCACAGCAATTTGTGATACTTTTCAGACTATGAAGGAGACGACCTCATGTCAGCAACCTCTTCAGATTCTCAACAGAACTGTCTATCTCACTTATAATCAGTACTATGCAGTTTTCACAGCTTTCTGCCTCAAGGGAGGCAAGTAGCTGAGAGTTGGAAGTGGAAGTGAAAGAAGCAATGCTCAGCCCTGTTTGCATCCCATAACTTCCAAAATGTTCTTAATGTAAAAACGTTAAGAAAGAAGGTATCCAGGATTCAGAATGTAGGTCTCAGTTCATTTCTTGACACTTTACTTCATGCCTCAAGAATTACAGTATATTAATATATCCATCATCTGAAATTTCACAAGTTACTATGTTTCTGCAATATTAAGTTTCAGAAAGAGATGTGGCTTTAATTATGTTTAAGAATATGAGTTAAACAGCTTATGCTCTTTCTGAGATTTTGGGTTTTCTCTTTTTTTCTTACTTTATCATGGTATATAATATATGAAAATGGAAAATTGAAACATATAAGCATATTTAGGTTCAACAAAATCTGAATCTATTAAATTGTAAATTCATCAATGACCACCCTCAGAATTATTCAATATTTAATCAACAGTTTTGAAATCCATTACAACTGAGTTTGACCTCATGGTATTCAAATTCAATATAACATTTTCTATTTTACTGGGATTCAAATTAGAGGAGACATAATTCATTACAAAGTCAATTAGAAGTTTTGCTGAAACCAGTTCAGAACATGCTCTTCCATCAGAAGGAGCCCTGGCACTCTACCTGACAATGTGCCAAAGAGTAATTTAGAATTAGCACAATTTGGTGCTTACTATCTACTGCATAAAGAACTTGTCAAAGCCTCAGGAAGAGACATATATAAATCTCTCAAAGAAAATAACTAAGATTTCTTGGCATTAGATTGCACCTCATTAAAATGAAAGGATACCACAAATTTCTGTTTTGAACTGTTAATGATATGTCTCCAGTGCTCCCTGCTCTTCAACGTTTATAGTGGCAATTTATGTGGGTACAAGACTTCCTGATATGAAGGCAACTCTACAAGGTTTAACGTGTTCTCAGTCAAATGACCACTAATAAAAGGAAATATGAAAAAAAAAAAAACAACCAACCAGCAGCCACACACATCAGTGCTGTTTTGGGGGATGTGTTATGAATGCAGAAAGAAGCAAGTATGCAAGTGTCTGTGCACACACTGGTCTGTGTGTACACACACTTGTGGACGACAGCCACAGGTTGTGGGAGGACACAGACCTATTAATAAAATATCTACCATAGCTGGAAGAACCTTGGTTCACTTGCCAGATAATCTTCCTTAAAAATGTATGACTGATGTAAGATTTTGAGTAGAGCAGGTATTTTTCATACCTGAGGATTCTGCTCCAATAAAATCTACATGATAGCCAGTCAACCATTAATTGGAAATTTTTTAATGGAAAACAAACCATCACTAAAATTGTTACTAGGTACTGAAAAGTGTAATGTGTCACTTTTACTGTTCCACCTACATTTTGTCAGACTAGAAGTGAAACAAGAACACCAATAATGAGCAAGGTCAACTAGGTATTTACAAGGTAACTAAATTGAGAAAAGGATTAGAGGAAAAAGAATCTTTATAAACCTGATAGAGATTAATCTTTTTATTAGAGGTTTAGTTAATAACGACAGAAATGTCTGAAATTTCAATCTACAAAATTTGGAGAGTACAATTCATGCAAGTTCATCAGTGCATATTTCAATCTATGTTTTGAGAGCACTTGTTTTGTGAGACACTTGTTGAAAAGAGGTTGAGTAGATAAATCAACTTATGAATAAAACTTACTGCCCACCCTCCTTTCTATGTTCTTGATATCCACTTATAGCATACTGTAAGACAGCTTGCAGAAAAAAAATCTCTTTAGCTTTCTTTGACTTTCAATCAATCACGTATACTTGAGAGAACAANTCTCTTTAGCTTTCTTTAATTGACTTTCAATCAATCACGTATACTTGAGAGAACAAATGTCATATGGAATACATTTTTGGANATCTCTTTAGCTTTCTTTGACTTTCAATCAATCACGTATACTTGAGAGAACAAATGTCATATGGAATACATTTTTGGAAATACTGCATAACAAAATTCTATAGTTCTATTATTTTTCATGTTCTGATTTTATATGTTGAAAGAGAGACTGAAAGGCATAAATATTTAACTATCCATGAAATGGTAAATTGAAGGAAGGGGATGTCAGAGAATCCTTGCATGATAAAATGTCACATATCACACATATCTTTTTATACCTGATGATTTAACCCCAACTCTCCTATATTTCAGGAGGAGTCAGTTGTTTTATTCTGGGAGCATCTTAAATAGTTTGTGTACACCTTTATTATAATATGTAGTACAACTTAATGTAATGTTTTAATGTGAAAAATAACATAGCACACACAAATACACATGCACTCAATTTTTTAAAAAATTAATACTGATAGACTCATCAACAAGATTAATTAATAAAATTTATCATAACAGTATCTGACAAATCCTCTGTCATCCCTCATGATTTCATTACCCTCTATTCTTCCTTCAGAGTTCATAACTACAATGAATTTTGTTTCATCATTTGCTAGGAATTTTTAAATGAAGTTTATCTACAATGGATGTATCCATGAATAATATATTGTTTACTTTCATAGCCTTATTGATTTATAATTTATATATCAGAAATTACCATTTTTAAGTGTACATTTCAGTGACTTTTGTAGATTTATGGAGTTATACCACCATCCCCAATTCAGTTTTTAAACAGTTCCATCACCTCTCCAAATTCCCCCCCTTGAGGGTCCATAGTAAACCCCCATATCTACTTCTAGTCCTAAGCAACCACGTGTTTTCTTTCTGCTTCTGTTTCCATAGTTTTTGCCTTTTCTATATACTTACATTCTATATTTCTGTAGAAATATATTTCTATTTCTATTCTAATATTTCTGTATATAGAGAATGATACAACATGTGCTCTTTCATGCATGGTTTCTTTATCAGAGCATGCTTTTCATGTTCATTCATATTTTTCTATGACTCAATGGTTCATGCCCGTTTTTTTAAAGATTTTATTTTTTTATTTGACACAGAGAGAGAGAGATTACAAGTAGACAGAGAGACAGGCAGAGAGAGGAGGAAGCAGGCTCCCTGCTGAGCAGGGAGCCGGATGTGGGCCTCGATCCCAGGACCCTGAGATCATGACCTGAGCCGAAGGCAGAGGCTTTAACCCGCTGAGCTTCCCAGGTGCCCCTGGTTCATGCCTTTTTAATGTTAGATAGTATGCCATCATCTGGATATTCCATATTATGTTCCTCCTTTTATCAGTTGCCCAATATGATTAATGTTATTTATGAACATTCGTGTTCAAACCTTTGTGTAAGTACGCTTTCATTTCTCTTGATTAGAAACCTGAAAGTTTAATTACTGAGTAGTAAGGTAAGTGCACTTTAAGTTTTTAGAAAACTGCCAAATCATTTTCAAAGTAACTGTATCATCTAAATCCCCACTGCTATGTGCGAGAGATATAACTTCTCCACCTCACCAATGCATGGGTTTTGTCAGTTTTTTATATTTTACTCATATTAGTATACATTTAATGGTAACTCATTGTGATGTTAGTTTGTATTTCTTTAATAAATGATCCTCAGCCTCTTTTTATGTACTTATTTGCCATTTGTACATCTTCTTTGGTGAAGTGTCTACTGATACATTTTGTCTTTAATATTTTTTGGTTTATTTATAATTAAATTGTAAGGATTCTTTTTATATTTTGGATAAATGTCCTTTATCAAATATATTCTTTGCCAGTGTTTTTCCAGACTGTTTCTTATCTTTTTATTTTCTTAATAGTGTCCTTCAAAGTGAAAAAGTTTTAATTTTGTGAGGTCCAAATTTTTGATATTTTATTTTGTTGATTATGTTTCCAATTTTAAGAAATTTTTTCCTAACCCAAGGTTACAAAGATTTGTTTGTTTGTTTTGGAAACTACTTTTTTTCTACTTCTTTTTTTAAATCTATTTAAGTTCAATTAACCAAGGTTTAGTACATCATTGGTTTTTGACATAATGTTCAATGATTCATCAGTTTAGTATAACACCCATCAGTTTCATATAACACCCATTTCACATAAACTTTCTTTGACTACTGTTAAAAACTCTAATACTATATTCTTAAGTCACCTGATTATGATTTATTAATGAATTGTAGGAAAATGATATCTCCTGTTGATAAAATTCTGTTCAATAAAAAAGTTGGATAAGCAATAGTTAAAAATTGTTGGCAGTTAGCAGGTAAAAGTTCTGGACTCTGAATGTTTATAAACATATTTTCTACTTCATTTCAGATCTGTGCTATGGGCTATTGAACCATAAATACATTTGACAAAATATAGAAAAATATTCTTCTGGGTGAATTATTAAAACTGTAAACAAACTTCAACTATTTTTATCAAGGCATTGATGTAGGCACTGAGGTTGCACTCATCCTGCATATAAGGGACTTTCAATCCTCAGATAACTCCATAAATAAGGTAACATGCGTAATGTGGTGAAGTTTGTCCCACAGAATTCACTTCCTTCGAGTATTGGCCCAAACGTAATATTCTAAGAGGTGTATGCCCTGGCCCTTCTATTGAAACTGTGACTCGTTCTAATCTCAGCATTCTGACAGCTCTATAGCATTTTTGCCTAGGAATGCGCCATAGGATGTATTCATCTTAAAAGAACAAGTTCTGAGTGTAGGGAAGAAGGACAAAGAAGTAACTTAATGCGAGGACATATAGTGAAGTGTTTTGAATTAGGTGGTTGTTACTTCCAGTTCTTAGTTTAGTATGGCTCTTCTGGTAACTTGATAATGGATCACCGTAGACAGGCCATGCTATAAGCCGTTTGCTCTGAATAATCACAACAACAGGGCTAGCTGGCAAGAACTTTACCCCACTGTTAGAACGATTAGAACGATCCAAAGAAACCATCCAAGGAACCATCCAAAGAAAATGAGAAGTATTTGTATTTGTATTTTTTATTTATATTTTTAATTTTTTTTAAATGAAGTTTTAAAAAATATCTCTGGATTTATGGTTTCTCTGTACAATTCTTTTTACTTTGACATTGTCAACTTTGTAGTATCTTTTACTTAAGTACATTTTTAAAATATTTTATTTATTTATTTTAGAGAGAGAGAGTGAGTGAGTGAGTGGAGAAGGAAAGACAGGAAGGACGAGGGAGAAAGAATCTGAAAAAGACTCTGCACTGAGTTGCAGAGCCTGATGTGGGGCTCAATCCCATAACTGTGAGATCATCACCTGAGCCCAAACCAAGAGTCAGATGCTTAACCAACTGAGCCACCCAAGTGCCCCAGTAGTATCTTTTTAAGAATCCATTGTTTTCTTCAAATCTCATTCTACCAAGAAAGATGAATGTAGCTTTTGTGGCACACCAGATTTGAGCCTACAAAATCCTAGAGTCAATCATTAAAAGTCAGCAGAAGTAGCTCTAGGTAAAGACATTTCCTCCCTCTCTTTTTAGTCACTTGGGTCCTCAAGAATTTGTGTATTTTTTTCTCAGAACATAACTATTATATTTGTGTCTATCAGAAAGTTAAAAGTATAGCACACCCAGTTAATATGCAAAAACCTTGTCACATGGCAACGGCAAAAAGCCGCTGGACCAAGCGTTATTGAAAGCTGTGAAGGGCAGGTGCGCTGGCTGTGACTACAGTGGAAGTTTGGGGATTGGTTTGGCCCAGTGGTACTTGAGCGTCACAGACAGGCCGCCCACAAAACAAGCACTTGGAAAGATCACCATGGAGATGACTTTTGAAGTAAACAGAGAAAATGTGAATATTTCCATCTGGCTGTAAGTCATTCACCCTTGTGTAATGAATGGTCAAGGGGGATTAACCTGTCCAATACTTGAGGCCACAGAAACTGCAGACCATAGGACTGGATACCTTTTCTTTGGATCAACTTTAGAGGAGAGTGTTTTGACTTAGAATAACCTGTGGTGATTATATATATAAAATAAAAGTACAACAGAAAATTAACATTATCGCATGTGCTTCATACTGCTGACATAATTTATCTTCTCTAGGGTGTCCCTCTCAGGACATTCATTAAGTTAACTCAGGAACTCCAACTGCAGCAAGACACAGATTTATATGAAGTTCAAATTTTTTAGGAAGTTTTTTACAGATTATGGTAGGTAGGTATCAGTTAGGTTTATGTTTACTTTGAGGGAAAAAAAATCCCTTCCTTCTTTGTTTGTTAATATCCTCTAAGACAACACCACCTCCCTCAATCCAGCTTAATAATAACTTATTTTGCAAGTAAATGTATGTAATAAAGATCAGATTTTAAAACAATATTCAAGTCAAAAAAGCAAGTATTAATAATGGGAAAGAAAAAACTCTGAAAAAAATTTTTATTCTTCTGAGAAGATCTATATTATAGAAGGCACAGAACGAAGATAAATTAAGGGATAGACCATTGTAACTAGAATTTAGTATCTCCCATTATTTAATTATATGTCTTTGGACAAGCTGTATAATTTGTTTCACTTTCACATCAGAAAAAAATGAAAGCAATGGTAAACAGTCTCATTGATCTACCCGTGTTACAATTGTGTTGTGAAGACTGTAAGACAATGAAGTTAGAGAGTGCATTGTAAATACTCAAACACAATATAAATCAGTCACTGTTATTGATATCTATTTGCATTGTGACAGAGGAAAGAAATATATTAGCTGCAAATCAGCCCCTGATAAAGTGAATTGTACCATATCTCAGAGAGGGCATGCCATTGATCCCAAGTGTCTCAGTAGTCTCATATTCATGACTAGCTATAATTGAAGCCCACTAAGGCATGTGATTTTAACTAATTTGCTTTTAATTTTTAAGAAATTTGCTAAAGTCATGTAAGTGCATAAGTTCTGCTATTAAATATTATTACAGGTTCATTGTCAAATGCATGTAATTTAGAATCATATTTAAGTCCCCCTTTTATAGTTATTTTTAAAAATATAAAACCCTAAAACATTTCATTCTTTATAAGATAATCTCTTTTAAAAATAAGTTGATGATTGTCAAGATAGTCCCACTCATTATTCCTAAATATTTTGCAATCTTCTATAAATTATTAATTTCAGATTTGTAGTTTTCCACTGCTGCCATTCCATTATATATGCAAAGTAGACCAGTAGGCACAGTACCCAAATCAGTATTCCCCAAGATATAGAAAAATATATGTGCTAGTACACAGGTCTTTGAGATATTCTTAAATCTAATCTATTTCTTTTCTTAAATAGAAGATTTATTGATTTATTGATTTATTGATTTATTAATTTTAGAGAGAGAGTGAGCACAAGCTGGAGGAGAGGCAGGGGCAGAAGGAGAGGGAGGGAGAGAATCCCAAGCACACTCCCCACTGAGTGTGAAGTCCGACGCCAGGCTGGATCCCAGGATCCTGAGGTCATCAACCGAGCCTAAATCAAGAGTTGGACATTTAAATGACTGAGCCACCCAGGTGCCCCTAATCTATTATATTTCTATTTCCACATATCTCAGCCTGAAACTGAAACTTTTGAAATAGGCCATGGTATTTATATGTGTTTACTTTTGTCCTCATGGGGATATTTGTATTATTTTCCAAAGGTTATTGTAATAGAAAATTTAACCTCTCTTTTCTGTCTTAAACATTACATCTTTTATCTATCAGAGTAATCTTCAGTAATATAACATTAAACTTCCTGGTTACTCATTAGCAATGGGTTCTCATTTGTTATTGGTGAAGATATAAAGATCATTTTATTTTTCCTTTTCTGAACAAATTTAATCTCCTCAATTGTCTACATCAAAATTTACCCCATTACTTTCATTTTTTAGAGTATCTGCTGCTTGTTTACAGAGTCCTACAACATCCCATAATGGATTTTTTTCAGTTTTAGTCAAATTAAATATGTATACATAATATTATGCACATAGAATTATGAAATTTGAAATATTTTAAAGTATTTTTATTCTGTCAAGGAAACATTAATTCACTGACACAATTTAAATGGTGAAATGTCTTGCTTCATAAAAAATACTCCAAAGATGAAAAAATAACCATGAGTTACAGTGGCAAAGCTTGAGATTTTATCTCATTTAGCCATTAAAACTTAATCAGGTTCTCATAAAAATCTTCTACAGTGTCTGGGTGATAGAACACTTTCAAGAGCTATAAGGTAATATTCTTCTTACCTCGTGAATATGCACTAAGTGATAGCTTCTCTTCCTAAGTCTCTAAATCTCAGAAGTGAGACATAAGGAAATAACTTTTGTATATTCCTCCCAGTTCCACTCTTGAAACTCGTAACTGCAAGCATTTAGGAATGCTGTTTTTCAAACTCTCCTCCGCTATACTAGAAATCCTTAAAGAAAGTATCCAAGAAAGGGCATCTTTGGGACATCATAGCATAATGAACAGTGCCCCAGAGCAAACATAACAAACCTCTTTCCTTGGGCAGCACTGGTCAATCTTGAGTGTTTCCCTGGAGCAGAGGTAGAGTAGACTCCCACAGGAGGTTAAATTTGGAGAAGAGCCATGTTTATTTCATACAGTAGCCTGCTTTCATACTTACCCAGTTAATTTATATTGAAAATCACTGGAAAGCCAAGCAATGCCAACCTTTCATCTGTATTTCAACTGCATGCTCTCCAAGAATATTTTTGTATTATAGGAGTGCAGTGTCTTCTAAGAAATTGGATCTCAAATGATGTGTTTACAAATAGACAAATTGCTGATTTAGTTGCTTTGGATCAGACTTGACATGACTATATGTTTGGAAAATCCCGCAATACATGTGTGAATAATGTAGGTGTAACTTAAATGACCCATAATTTCTCAACTTAAGCATAGAAGATCATTCAATTAAACAGGAAGTTCAGGGCGCCTGGGTGGCTCAGTGGGTTAAAGCCGCTGCCTTCGGCTCAGGTCATGATCCCAGGGTCCTGGGATTGAGGCCCGCATGGGGCTCTCTGCTCAGCAGGGAGCCTGCTTCCTCCTCTCTCCTCTCTCTCTGCCTGCCTCTCTTCCTACTTGTAATCTGTCTCTCTGTGTCAAATGAATAAATAAAATCTTTAAAAAAAAAAAAAACAAACCAGGAAGTTCAAGTTAGAAGAGGAGGTATATGAAGGAAGTAGGTAAGGTGTCAAACATTTTGCTTGGATAAGATTAAAACTTTATGACCAAAGATTTGCAATAAAAATCAAATTGAAAGTATCTAGCATGAACATGTTAGAGTTGATGAAGAGAAAATAAAACTTAAGGATCTTCATCTGAAAGGATACAGGGAATCGTGGGCATGCATCAGGGTATCTATTAATCATCTTCCCCAAGATGATTAGATGCTTTGTTTTTTCAGAACAAGGACGTTTTGTTTTTTCATTCTGGCACCAACTTTTGTGGCCTTATTGCTTCCACTAATTTCCCTGCTTATCCTAATGACTAAGCTGTTTCCAAAGCTGAGTGATTAACAATACAATGTGCCACCTCTGTTGTTTGTATCAGAAACTGGCTTGAGATTTCTTGAGCTTTCTAACACTAGACATGGTCAAAAGCAGTCCCTGGAGACTTTAGTGTCTTAAATTATTCATTTAGCTATTAGCACACAGGAGATAAACAATCGTATGTCCTTGGAGGAAACCAAGTAGGTACAGAGAACTCTGGTAGAAAAAAAACAGAGGAAGAGAGAGAGAGAGAGAAAAAAAAAAGATGATCTAACATACATCTGACAGATTTAGGAGAAGGAAAGTGTTAAATTTGAATTGGCTGAAATTCTTCCATAATTGATCATTTACATTAATTTTCATATGCAGGAAACACAATAAATATTAGGTAGAATAGACAAATATAAACCCACTTGTGGGTTACATCATAATGACAAGGAGAAAAAAGCTGAAGGCCAGAAGTAAAAGGCAGATTGACCATAGAGCAAAGACAACAAGATTGCAGTGGATTTCTTAAAAAGCAGTGATAGAAGCTCAAATATAAGAGAATATGGGGATGTAAAATAGTGCAGATACTCTGGACAGGAATAGACAGTTTCTTGAAAAATTAAACATGCACTTAGTTTGTAATCCAGCATGTGCACTTTTGGGCATTAATCCCAGAGAAATAAAACGTATGTTCACACAAAATCCTATACACAAATGTTCACGGTGACTTCATTTTAATTAAATACCAGAGGAGTGCCAGGGTGGCTCAGTGGGTCAGGCATCTGCCTTTGGCTCAGGTCATGATCCTGGGGTCCTGGGATGAAGCCCCCCATGTAGGGCTCCCTGCTCAGCGGGGAGTCTGCTTCTCCTGCTGCCTGCCCCTCCCCCCACTTGCGCACGCAAGCTCTCTCGCTCTCTCTCTCTGTCAAACGAATAAATAAAATCTTTAAAAAATATTTAAATATCAGAAACAACCAGAATGTCCTCAGAAGAATGACTGGTTAAACTAGCTGTAGACATCTACACCATGAAACATCACTCAGTTATAAAAAGGAACAGACCACTGAAATACACAACGGTTTGGATGGATTGCAAGGAATATACGCTGAGTAAAAAAAGTCAGTCTCAAAAGATAATACGCTCTATGATTCCATTCTGTATTAACATTCATGAGATGGCAAAATTCGTGAAACGAAGAACCGCTGGCACGGATTAATAGTTGTAGAGGGGCAGGTGTGGAAGACTGCTTGTAATGAAACCATTCAGTGTTTTGACTGTGTGAATGGACATGAACCACACAGATGTTAGAACTGCATGGAAAAAATACACACAAAAATGTGTGTATGTGAAATGGCCGATTTCCGAGTCAGGTTGATGGAGTGTATCAGTGTCGGTTTCCCGTTGTGTTATTGGTCTATAATTATGCAAAATGGCACCACTGGGGGACACTAGACAGAAGGTTTACCAAGCTTGCTCTGTATTATTTTCTACAACAGCATGTAAACCTCAAAATCAAAAGTTTTTTAAAAAGTAACTTCAAAAATTAAAAACAAAGAAATAAAAGGGGAAGAGGAGGAGTGTCAGCCACAAATTCAAAGGAAATTAGTTGCCGAGTTTAATTCGAAAATGAAGTTAGTTTGTGAGAGTATAATTATAGTATTTTCATGCTGAGAGAAAAGAAACATCGACTTAGAATGTTATGTGCAACTCCATTTTCATTCTTAAAAAGGCAAATAAATACTTTTCTTTCCCCAGAAAACTAATGCTGGGTGTGTTTCTAACATATCTCACTGTTTGGGTTGAATTGTTGCCCCACCCCCAAATTTATGTATCAAAGCCCTAGCCGCCAGTGTGCCTGTATTTGGAGACAGAGACTTTGGGGAGATAATTAACTTTAAATAAGATCATAACAGTGGGGCCCTAATTTGATAGGACTGGTGTCCTAATAAGAAGAGAAAGAGACACCAGAGTTTGCTTGCTCTTTCTCTCTCTTCACACGTGCATAGAGAAGAGGGCAGGACAGGACACAGCAAGAAGGCAGCCACCCGCAAGCCAGGAAGCAGCTTTCACCAGAAACCAACCCCGATGGCACCTGGATCTTGGACATTCCGGATCTGTGAGAAAATACATTTCTGTTGCTTAAGCAAACCAGTCTGTGTTATTCCGTTATGGCAGCCCAAGCAGACTACTCTAGTCATTGAAGAAACTGGTAAAAAATGCTCTTAAGGAGGAAGAAAATCGAAATTAGGAATACAGTGAGGAGCAAAATCAGTGATCAATTTCAGAGAAAATCCAAATAAATAGTGACTGCACAAAGCAACATCTGAAATAAGGACTGATTTGAGAGAGATATGAAACTTGAGTGTTATTAATGAACAACAATTACATATTTATATAATATATATTTGAAGATGATATCAATATTGAAGAATGGAAAAGATATATTATCCGGAAGAAAAGCAGAAGTATTATTTTTGTCTTTAACTTCAGAAAATGCCTTAGGGTAAAAATTTACCATTAGTTTATAATTGACAAAGCAGTGAAATTGAAAGATTACATTTAATTCATGCCAGTGATTCCCAAAAAAGCAAGAAAGGGTAATTTAGAGTAAAGAGTCTTTATTTTGTTTGAATACAAGATCTTTGTTAAGTATCTACCTTTCTATGATTATTATCTACCATCTATCATCTATCTATATCTATCTCTTACACGTCTTTTTGTATCTTAAGGAATCTTAGACTCAACAAACTGACGAAGATACTCTGCTGTGTTTTATTCTAAAATAATTATGAAATTTTTAAAGGCTTATTAAGGTCTTCCTCCCCTAAGGGGGATAGGGAAAGAGTCTGGGAAGATGAAGCAGCATCTGCTGTTCTCTTCTCCAGTCAGTACTTGCAGGGGTGAGGCGTGGGCAGTGACAGAGCTCCCTCCAGGTCTCCCCATCCTCCCCGTGAGAGTTTGCTAACATAGAAGGAAATGCAGACTCCCTATGTCTGCACACCTCCTCTCTCAGGGCTTCTTACTCTCTCTTGCCTACACCTGCCTTTAGCAATTTGTTAAACAATTGAAATGAATATAACATTAAATGTTAACTACACTGGAATTACAAAAAAAAAGGTAAAAAAAAAAAAGCAAACTTGTAAGTGAAAATTCTTTCCAGTTTATACAGCATGTAGTGGCATCTGTCTTGGGTAAGAGAATGCTTGGGTCTGGTTTCTCCCTGGAGGCCCTTTCTCTCATCAGATTTTCAGTTGTTTGTCCCAAGAACTTAGTTCCCTGACAGGTTCAAGAAAAGCTACCACTTTGCAGTTTCCCAGTGTTTTTTCCATTAAAATGATGGACATCCTACTCTTTCCAGCTTTCCAAATCTCCATGTTGAGCCTGCACCCTGCTCAAATTTATTATGTTATTATTTAAGCATGTAATCACAGATATTTGACATTAAATCAACAACAATTTCTGTTTCTAAAGAGCTTAGAGATATACTGTTGGTTCTTATTTATTGTATCTTATTTTTTATGGGTTCATATTTTATTAATATTATACCAGGTGCCTAATTTGGGATGGGTCTCTCACAAAGAGGCTAGTTTTGCTTATGGCATGAGCCAGGGGACCACTTCAGACCACTGCCTATCTCAGAGCAGGGTCCTGAGGTTCAACTTTCTTATTTTCCATGGGCCCAGAATTAGGTCTCAAACCCAGAACTGAAACATGTTGTCCCCAGGGAAACCTCAACTCTTCTTACTTACGAGGTTTTTGGGGTGTTTTTGTTTGTTTGTTTGTCTTTAGCTGTTTTCCCTACTTCTTGTGACTCCAGTGATGTTCTTTAAATGTGTTTTATGGAAAACCTAGTTCTATTGTAATTAAATATATATAATAAAATATATATTCACACGGTTCAACCTTATATTTTTAGTAAAGGATTCCTCCAAAATAATTCTTCCACTATATTGCTAGAAAACCATACTTTTGTCCTTACATTTTTGTATACCAATCCTGGTAATGCAGTATATTTTTTAAAATGAGAAACTTAGGCGATTATTAAGAATTCCAGGTAATGGGACCTTGGTAAAAAAATGCATGAAATTCAGAATGTTTATAATATATCCAGACTCAAATAGCCAGTTCATTTCTTATGAGAATTCATAAGGAGATAAGTCATAAAGGCAACATGAGGCCCTATTTTGAAAGCTTTAATATGCCGGTTTAACATCTTTGATTACAGGACATAAGCAAATTAGTGTCACCAAAGGATTAATAATGAGAAAGAACCTTAATGTAAAATGACATCATAATATTTATTTGACACCAGAGTCGAGATAGGACCTGATGACAGAACCTGAAGGTTAGGGAGATGCCAAGAAGCTCTTATAATATTATATGCATGAAGTGAACAGAATTAGTTACAATCACAAAAAGAGCAGAAAGAGTGAAAAAGAATGTGTTAGAAATGCCTGGGTTTCACATTTGACTGAGTAGACAGGGAAGAGTGGAAAGCCAAGCTGAGATAAAGCTAAGGTGAATCGCCCCAGAGGAAGAATATATAATTCATGAATAAATGGGAAAAAAATTCTCTTCTGGCATCACACAAGTAATATATGTAGACTGAGTAAAAATATAAACACCGAAATCACTGGAAAAATAGAATAAATAAAATTAGAAGGAAAATTATGTTCATTTTGGACTAGAATTTGTACAGAGGTAAAGCCACAGATAAAATTATTTTCTTTTTTTTTTTCTTTTTTTTTTATTTATTTATTTATTTCACAGAGGGAGAGAGATCACAAGGAGGCAGAGAAGCAGGCAGAGAGAGAGGGGGAAGCAGGCTCCCCGCTGAGCAGGGAGCCCGATGCAGGGCTCAATCCCAGGACCCTGAGATCATGACCTGTGCCGAAAGCAGAGGCTTAACCCACTGAGCCACCCAGGCGCCCTAAAATTATTTTCTTATTTCAGTTTTAGTTAAAGAAAGTTCTGTATAGCAGAGATTTTTGTTTTGTTTATTTGTGTTATGTAAGTGTTGAAATTTGGCATGTAGATGTTGGGATCTACGGGAAAGTTCGCAGACTTCTTAATTTTCTGACAATTCATTGTACTTGTGAAATGAACCTCAAGAAACAGAGCCAGACTAAGAATTTAAATAATGCTAGTATGATACATTAATGTGTGCTGCTTTGGTACATTCAATTCGTATTCTGTTTAATTATTTTCATTTACTGTAGAGTTTGTGTGGTGTTTTTTGTTTGAAAATACTCACAATGCATAATTAGAAATTCAAGATTGCATACTTCAACATTCTTTCACGAGAAGAACACATTCTTTCATGCAATAAATTATTTTCCCTAATTTTTAGAACAGCTTTGAAATTCGGCAACCGGAGCGCAACACTTTTCTTAGCTAAGTGAGAATTCTCGAAAGTGTTGCAGACAATGAATATTTAAAGAATGAGTTGTTGTGTAGTTGATTGCAGTTTCAGTTTTTTATGAATTCCTAACTGCTGCCAACCGAAACTATGACAGAAATTAAATACACTAGCCAATATCCAGAAACAAATTTTATTTAAATTATAAATGATAGGGGCAAGTGGGCGCTGATAAGCATCTCACTCTTGGTTTCTGCTCTGGTCATGCGTGATCTCATAGCCGTGGGATTGAGCCCCACACCAGTCTGCCCTTAGCCCAGGGTCAGCTTTGGATTCTCTTTTCCTCTCCCTCTTGCTCACTCTCTCTCAAATACACACAAATCTTTCTAAAAAATTAAAAAAAATATATATATATGGTAAAATAAGCACCTTGGATTAGTATCATTAGAGTACAGATAAAGTTCCAATCACCCACTAAAAATAAATGAGTAATTTACTTTATTACTACAACAATACCCATCCCATTCTATTTATGTTCATTCTGTCTATGCTTTGTATCATAGGACCATATATCAACAATGTCAGGAAAATTCACAGAGCATCAGTCACAAAAATCATCTCAAAATTACATTCATGTATGTTTTGTGTTGAATTGTGTATCCCAAAAATGTGTACAGAAGTCTTCTTGCTCTGAACGAAATGAAATGAAAATTTACTTGGAAACAGAGTTTTTGCCGATGTAATTAAGATGGGAGTTGAGATTATACTGGTGATGAGTGACACCTTAACCCAATATGAATGGTGTCCTTCCAAGGAGAGAGAAGTGACACAGAGGCATGGAAGGAGAGTGTCATGTCAAAACACAGGTGAAGACTGAAGTGACCCATCTGCAAGCCAAGGATTGTTGGGGACAGCAGGAGTTAGGAGGCAGGCGTAAAACTCATTCTCTCCTAGAGCCTTCAGAAAGAGCATGGCCCTGGTAACACTTTGATTTCAGACTAAGCCCTCAGAACTTTGAGGAAACAAATTTCCTTTTTTTTAAGCCACTACTTTGCTTGGCAGCCCTTGGAAGCTAATAATGTGGAGTTGGAAAATAAATTATCTTAGACATTGAGAAAAATATATTCCAATCACTATTTGGTGAGAGTGGAGAGCTTTATTCATCTATTCATCTTCTCATCTATTTTTTTATATTAGATAAGAAAATGCGGCTCTAAGAGATGAAGTAACATGCCAAAATCATACATATATATTATATATATATATTCCATATATATATATTATATATAATATATATATATAGAAAGAGGCAGAACAATGAGGAAAGATGATTATTTCTTTCTGTTTTCTGAACAAATGATATTATCAATGACGATTGACATGATTTGATGACCAACACACAGGACTCAGACTAAAGCAACAGAGTTTCCAGCTCTGGTCCTGTTACCTATTAATTATGTGAACCTTTTAAAAAATTAATTTTCTTAGCTTCAGTATACTTTCCTAAAGGGAAGAGATTGAATGAGATATTCTCTAAGATTTATCCCAGACCTAACCAACCAGGACAAGCTTTGTTTCTTATTAGATATTAATGTATTTCTATCATTCTCTAATAATTGCTCATAAGTTACATTCATAAAATAGCCATAAAGTCACCGATCGTGTCACTAATTAATCCATTCCAGTTATTCACATAACCAATCAAATATTCTTCAAATAATGACAATTCTTGATATAAATTTCAAGAATTGGATTGACTCATGAACTATTAAAAGATGAAGGTCTAAGACAAAATGTTCATTAAGATAGAAAAGATACATATTCAAATTACTTTAATCTGCAGATCATTCATCACAGGAAAAAGTTTTACTATTTTAAAAAGTTAATTGTTACAGTAAGAGTGTCTGACAAATGGCAAACATGCTATATTTTTTAATTTTCTCCTTTTGACCTCATGAGAGGTTAAAGAAATAATTAGCCTAAAGTGAACAAGATCTGTCCTCATGGATCCAAGAGATATTCTGAAAAGGATAATATCTGCAGGAGGGTATTGAGGAGGGCGTGTATTGCATGGATCACTGGGTGTGGTATATAAACAATGAATCTTGGATCACTGAAAAAATAAAATAAAAATAAATAAATAAAAAATAAATAAATAAAAATAAAAATAAAATAAATAAGTAAATTGTAAAAAAATATAAAATAAAAAATAAAATTTTAAAGGAACCAGGAAAAAAAAAGAAAGGGATAATATTTGAGAGTACTAAGGTTAAGATAAGAAATGAAAGTGAAATATTTTAAACTCCATATCCATGGCAATTATATGCTGGGACACTGAAAATATTTACAGACGTGATTAATAAAAGACCAGCGGAAAACTAAAAACTCATGAGGAAGAAAAGAGGTACCAAGAACCTAAATTCAAGCTGCCAAAGGATTAAATGCCCACCCAGCATCTAAAATAAAGTACTGAATTTATTGTTTGCTAAGCAAGGGAAAGGTACTTAAGAGAGACTGACTTATTGCTTACTTTCAGAAGGGTGTTCAGTCAAATGAGAAGTTGCTGATTCAACCAATTTCAGAAGCATGGCCTGTCCACTGACTTGCTGGCCTTCAGAAGTTTCACTGAGAGTAATTAATCCAATAGGATGGCTTTAAACCCTGTTCTGGTGGTAACTTATTTTTATGGCCAAATAACAGTCACTGTTTTCCTTGGAAAATAACCATTTTTTTCAGGGAGCATCATCCTGCTACTTTGTTAATTTGCTAGCCAAGTAATAAATGCACTTTTATTTGCCAGCATATTAGAAGATATATTTGGAACCTCTAAAAAATAAATTTCAATAACTTGATATTTAATTCTGGAAAACTCAGAATATATTATGAAAAGATGCATGGGTATTTAATCAAGAATATTCTGGTACTACTCTGATATCATTAAAAATAGACTTTTGCCAAGGAAAATCTTGTTTTCTTTATTGGTAAGCTCATAAGACTAGATCAGAAATTGTAAAATAATGGACACCAGAAGACTAGGGGTTGCCTACCAACTCGGCTTCTCATTGATTATAAGATTTTCATAGTACACTTAATTTCTATGCTACATATCAAGTACATAGTTTCAGAGAACAATTTAGATACATGACTCAATATTACTATGGCCTTGGTTGCAAATCTCTAACTGATCCATATGGTAAATTAGAATGGGAAATATAGGAGACTTAAGGAGCCTTGTTGCCCCATTTTCTTAAGGCTTGGTCTAAAAAGTCATGTCTCAGCAGTCTGATCCATGTAGCACTGCCTTGATTTTTCCCTTGATATTCATGATTTTGTATCTTACTTGGTCCTTTAGAATGCAGGGCCTAAGATAGGGATTAAAGTTATGATTTTCTATTTGGGAAGGTCAAACTTAAGGAGGAAAGACTTATGAGGAGACAAAAATTGAAGTAATTAAAAGAGAGAAGTAATGTGCTTTTAAGATGAGATGCAAGATGGGCAGGTTGCTTTGTTGGTATTTCTGCTCTCCATAATACTGAGATGTCTTCTGAAGAATTACAAGGAACAAGAACACTGAGTCACAGACCAAGAAAGGGAGATTTTATCCACCTTGTTCCATGCTCCCTGCTTCCCATCAGCTGTGTGATTCATCTCCTCCTCACCTGTGAGTTACATACATGGTCTCTCTCAAATCTGCTCAGGAAGGCATATCTCATGTCAACACAGGTTGGAATTTCATCCAAGTCTGGAATTAGAAGGAGTACAAGGGCAGAGAGGCTCTGGGTGGAGACTGTGAGCTATGGAGCAGCCCCAGGTTTTCAAATTCATCAAGCTCGATTCTTCAGCTAATCAAGTGAGCTGCAGCAAGGAGACAGAGCATCTGCTAGAGCTCAGGCTATGCTGAGTCCCATCCCTGCACTAGGGCTGAGGCAGTGCTGGTGGTGGACTTGTGATAGCTTGAGAAAGAAAGAGGTAATAGAGAAGACCACCCATAAGAGCTCCTAAGATTTGTGAATGACCATTCCAGTGGTCAGAGTATTAAGAGAAAAGAGAATTTCCCATTTCATGTGATTGTTCTTTAAACTCTATACCAGGTCCCACCTGGTCTACTAAGGGTTGAGGACTTCTAAGCAGGACTCCATATCCTGACCTGAACAAACTGCACCAAATCCCCTCATGGGAGGAGTCTTCATCTTCTCCAAATCCACTTCCCCACAAACATTTATTGTAGTTGCCTCAACTCATGTCCTTGATGATTCCATTTTGTTTTTTAAATACATGTAGTTTTCCAGAAGAGTAGAAGGAATGGTGTTTTTGATCTCTTTTTAAAGTTTAGAATTTCTTTTTTTTTTAAGATTTTATTTATTTATTTGACACACAGAGAGAGATCACAAACTAGGCAGAGAGGCAGGCAGAAAGAGGAGGAAGCAGGCTCCCTGCTGAGCAGAGAGCCCGATGCGGGCCTCGATCCCAGGACCCTGAGATCATGACCTGAGCTGAAGGCAGAGGTTTTAACCCACTGAGCCACCCAGGTGCCAAAAAGTTTAGAATTTCTTATAAACATTGCTAACCAGTCTAAATATTGAAATAACAGTATATTAATTTCTCAATACCTGCTGCATTGATCTGCTACCACTGCCATAACAAAATACCACAGACTGGGCCACTAAGTGACAAAAATTTATTCTCTCACTGTCAAGGTGTCAGCAGGGTTGGTTTCTGATGAGACCGCTCTTTCCAACTTTTGGATGATTATCTTCTCACTGTGTCCTCATTTGAACTTTCCCGTGTGCACGCAGAGATCTCTGGTATCTTCTCCCCTTCTTATAAGGAGAGGAGTTCTATTGAATTAGGGCCCTATCCTTATGACCTCGTTTAACCTCAGTTATCTCCTTAAAGGCTATATCTCCAATGCAATTCCGTTTCTTACACCTGCTTTTCAGCTTATTATCATTATTTAAATAAAAATAAGATGGGGAGATGAATACTTTTGCCAGAAATTTTATACAAAACAGCAGAAATTCTAGTTACAGATTTGTTTGTTTTTAAAAAATCACATGTTATTTTAATCTTTAGACTCATGAAATCACGCATTTACATGGGAATAAAATTTTAGAAGCCAATTGATCAGTTAAATGCTTTTGGTCACGTGTAACAAAAAAGCAATATTAATGGGCTTAAATAATGAAAGGAGTTTATTGTCACATGTAATTGAAAAAAAACTCTTATCAGTAGAAGAACTGTAACCATGCCTTACCCAGACTTAGTTTTCAGAGTAGCTTCATCCTCAATGACAAGATGTCTGCCCCAGTTTCAACTCATGTGTAGACACCGCACCACTCAGAAAAAGATAGAGCTCCCAGAAAAAAGTTCCAAGATGTACTGTGAAAAGGACATTTTATAGAGGTAACCTGCCAACCACTTCATTAATAAATATGGGCAGGGATATGGAGTGTGCTGATTGGCTATTCTAGAATTTTCAATAAATATCAGGGGTTCTTGGCAAAGAATAAAAGAAGTATGGATGCTAGGGATGTAAAGGAGACATCCAACTCCCCCACTTAACCTGACATGAATGTATTTTTTAGGCGAAAATTTACAGAAAGAGAAATGGTTCCATTATTCTAAAAAATGAGCTACCAGTCTCAAAAAAAGGTTCTTTTGATTTATTACAATGCATTAATTTCTAATGTTTTTTTGTTAAGTAAATTATTATAACTTAATTATTTGGCAGTATGTTAATGAAGCTAAGGTCATTGTAATATTACTGGTTTTTCTATCTTAAAGAACTTGGTGGATGAATAGAATATGGGCTTCTTATAGCAAGATAGACATTTCCTTGTAATTGCCAGTAAAATCATAACTACTGCTAGAACTACAGTCCGTTATAGACTAATCTTGCTATTGACGTTTCTTTTCCTTTAAATATTTTCCCATACAAACTTAAAATAATTTATATGTGCTTCTTGAAAAGTCTTCTTTATTATTAAAGTGACCAAATGCTTTGGGCTCCCTAAAAATAATATACAATAAAGATTGCAAATTTTTCATGGCAGTCAATGCAAATTAACTGCCATAAGCAACAACAACCACCACAAAAAGTAATATCTTTTAGAACAGCAAAATTAAACTTAATGTCTGTGTCATCTATGTTTAGGATTTATATTTTATATATTTATAAAGTAAAATGAAATTTAAAAATACTTATTATATTTTAGTGTATTTTACTAATTCTACTTGAAATTCACATGATTCCGACTCTCAAGAAAGCAAAAACAAATATGCATAATATTTTAAAAATTAAAAGCTGTGTTTATCTTTTTTCTAAAACCTTGCCATTAAAATGGCTTTAAAAGCCACTTAAAACTTTTAAAATTATTAGACACCCACTAAACTAGTATGCAAAATGGCAATGCAACAGAAATTGATTTTGTTGTTTTTTAAATCAAGGACTTAAACTCTTCTCAAATTTCCTAGGGGAAAAACACAATATTTGAAATCTCCTTATGAGGAAAATTCATAATCTTCACAGTGGCAATCCTCACACACACTGGCTGTGAAAAATCTAATAATCAGTGTTACAGTCAAGTTTGTTTTGAAAAGATTAAAAAGGAAAAAATATAGGAAAAGAATAAGTAAATCTAAAACAATCTTTACTGGATAGTTTCAAAGTTTCAAAGGTAAGATTCATCTGTCTTTGTCTGTTCATTTCAGTCAGTACTTATTTTCAGGGGAATACTGAAATCTCACATAAATTAAAAACTTTTTTGGGAATGGTTTATGATCATACCCCTGAGAGAAATGGCATGTTTTTCTTTTTTCTCATTTCTTTTCTCCTCTTAAGTTCAGTTATCTTTTCCCACATACTCTAACCCACTTGTTAGAAGGTGGTATGAATATCAGTAAGTCTGGTAATGAACACATTTGGTAATATAACACTTCACACCTAACAAAGAACATTAATATAAATGGGCTTATTTAATCATACAACCTGATTTGGGAAGGTAGATACTATCCCCATGATCTCTGCAGAGGAAGAACCGTTATTGTTTGGTTGAGCAAAACCTTAGTTAGGATGCACATAAAAGAATCAAGTTTACTTTGATCTATAAGTTCTCAAGTGTATTTGATTGGTAGAAGAATGATATATTGGGCCATGATTTCATTCACTAGTAAGAACATGAAGATCATAATTCTATTCACACTACCTTTGGCCATGTGACCTTGATCATGACACTTGCCCTCACTCCATTTATCTTCTGAAGAAGCAGGATGGCAGAAAACCTGAAGCCAGTCTGCGTGGGTCTTTTATTTTAAAAGGTTTTATTGCCTTTTGCCTGGATGACTTTGTGAGGTTTACTTAACCTCTCTATGCACCATGTTCTCATCTGTAAAATGAAATAAATAGAAGTATGAACTCATGAAAGTATGGCGATTAAAATGAACAAATGCAAAGTACTTAAAACATTGCCTGGTATTCTGTAAGCACTATATTAGCACTTGGTAAAAAACAGGCCAGCTGCTTTAAATAAATACATTATTTAAGTCTTATGACAGTCTTGTGGAGACAGTAGAATTTGCTTTTTCCAAATAAGAAACCAAAGCTTGGAGACCTTCAAGAATCTAACGGTTATTTATTTACTGAATGGTAGAGCTGGTATTTTTAGTTCAAATCTGTTGTGTTCCAAAGCCTCCACTCTTTCCATTACATGATCCATAGCCAAGAAGATAACGTTTTAATGGGAGAAACAGAGATGAGTGCAAGTAAAAATCTGATCTAATGTGTATCCGAATATGCTATGCTGTCTCCAATATTAGCACTACAAAGTGCCATGGGAATATTGAGGAAGAAGTAATAAATGAACAAATGAGGCAACATTTGAGTTATTTGTGGAGAAATAAATAGTGCTTAATTAGTGGAGAGGTGGCGGCTAGACCTTGCCAGTACAGAATTGCTGCTGAACTATTTTCCATTGACTCATACTCTCAGAGGTGTGTGCAATGTGTGGAAGAAGTGCTTTGTGGAAAGAGATGATTCTTCTCCGTTTATTTCACAAGTTCATGAGCATTACATGGTATACCCCATGTGGAAGTGTTTTTGGAGCTTCGAACTGCATAAAACGACTTGAAATTAGAGAAAATTCATAGTCCTAGATGCTAAACCAATGTTTCCATTTCCACCAGCTTGTGCCTGAAAAGCTAACATCAGAGGGTCATTTGCAGTAAAACATCAACCATTACAGACACATTTGATTAGCATTGTTGGTTTCTTATTCCAAACATCATATGGCTAAATTATAGTATCATCCATGGAAAGTTAAGTCCTATGACACTTTTCCTAATCCCAAGAAATTGCATTGGACAGCTGTGTATTCTAGGACACAGTACCAGTTATGCTGTAATATGAATAACTTGCTTCCTCCTGAGCATTTTAAAGAACATTTATTATAGTGTGTTGATTCGGGTCTGCCTGGGTGGCTCATGTTAGGATGCTTGTTTAAGCATATGTCTTTGGCTCATGTCATGATCTCAGAGTCTGTAATTCAGTGCTGTATGGGGCTCTCTGCTCAGCAGGGAGTCTGCTTCTCTCTCACCCTCTGTGCTCTCTCTCTCAAGCAAAAAAATAAAATCTTTAAAAAAATAGTGTGTTGATTTAATTTCTGGTTTTCTAGACTTCAATATTATTAAGCTCAAGTTTACATTAAGATTAAAACAACTGTTGTCAGCCTCTTCATTCATTTACTGATTCATCAAATAGTTATTCAGTGCCTGGGACTGTTCTGAGGCTTGGGTGATACCAGAGAACTAAACTCTCAAATGTGCTCACTATAGGAAAGGAGGAGAGAAAAAAACAACAAATACAATAAATTGGCAAGGGTGCGAAGATGTTAGAGGATGGTATACATTGTGAAAAAATAAAGGCACATAGAAGGAATGAGAAGTACTGGCTGCAACAGGGACATGGGTTGTACTTTGAAACATGGTGGTCACGACAAGGTTCATTGAGAAAGTGGTATTTAAACTAAAACTTGAGGGGAAGTTCATCATGTGACAATATGGTGGAAGAGTTTCTGGAAGAGGCCAACAGTCATCTAGAAGCTAGAGATAACTAAAAGAACATGAGTCATGGCTATAAGAGTAGACAATGAAGTTGGTGGAAGACAAGAGACTGGATTATGTAGGGACTTACTGGGATCTTCGGACTTTGCCTTTTTTGCTGAGATGGGAAGCCAATTTCAGGGGGTCAGCCGGAAAGTGACATGAGCTGATATTCATTTTAAAGAGCTGATCCTGACTTTTGTGGTGTGGATAACCTTTGGAGGTCAAGAGCAGAAGTAGTCAGTTCTTGGGAAGTTATGTGTTTTGTTTTGTTTTAAGATTTTATTTATTCATTTGAGAGAGAGAGGGAGAGTAAGCACAAGTGAGAAAGAGCGAGCACCAGTGGGGTGAGAGGCAGAGGGAGAGGGACAAGCAGGCTCCCCACTAAACAGCTGAACAAGGAGCCCAACTTGGGGCAACAAGTTGTATTCTAAAGAGAATCAACTGACTTTCAGTTTCTCCATGCTTTTTCCTTGACTCTTTTCCTGGTTATTACTGTGACCTTGATCGAATTGCCACATCTCTCCCAGCACACATTTCTTATTTATAAAAAGAAGGTTGATTAAAAAAAAAAATTGTTGCTCTCTTTCCAGTTCAACAACATGTGAACCATGAATCTGCATGTTTTTATAAAAAGTGGTTTTCCCCAGTACTCAATAAAATGCTGATTATTTTAAAAATCATTGTTTAATTTCCTTCTTTTGGGCAGGCAATTGTTGATTTTCAAATTGCTGAGAGCCTAGTTTTAATTCGACAAATGTATGTTGAGTCGAAATAAGGTATTTATTAAAAACAAGTCTCATGTTGTGGCTGTATTGTCAAAGGAAGAGAGAATCCAATATAATGGTTGTGAAGAATCTTAAAAGAACTCAGGAAAAGACATGAAATGAACCAAAAGTTAAAGTGATTAATTTATTCATATAGATAAAAAATGATTTAGAGCAGATTCAGGAAAAAGAGAATGTTGAAAATCTACAATTAAAAAAAATTCAGACCTAGGGCGCCTGGGTGGCTCAGTGGGTTAAAGCCTCTGCTTTCGGCTCAGGTCATGATCTCAGCGTCCTGGGATCGAGGCCCGCATCGGGCTCTCTGCTCAGCAGGGAGCCTGCTTCCTCCTCTCTGTTTCTCTGCCTGCCTCTCTGCCTATTTGTAATCTCTCTCTGTCAAATAAATAAATAAAAAATCTTTAAAAAAAAAAAAAATTCAGACCTAATATAAAGATTTGAGTATCAGAAATAATTTCCAGAATTCAAGAAGTTATTAACTTCCTGTATTACACAAATTCTTGCTCTACAAATTTATGGAACAAATTGCTTTACAAATTCATGAGAGGTGTTACATACTTGTTTTATAATTTCTTCATTATTATTACAATATTCAATAAATAGTGGAATGTGATTTTTTTAATAGGGTCTTTGTGAAAAATGTTAACATGACATCTATCTTTTCATTAGAAAAAATTCATATTACATAAATTAAATGAAATTTCCAAAGTACAAATTATTGCTTGTTTTGGATTTTTTTATGAAATCAAAAGTTATTTGAGTAAAGAAAATGTAAATTTGGAAGAAATAGTCTAGGTATTAGCTCACAATCTGGCCAGATTTTAGCTTAAATTATACTTCTAAGATGTGCTCATTCTGTGACCTTGAGAAAACTTCTTACTTTACTTTGAGCTTCAATTTCCCTCTAAAATGAATCTAACAGAATTAAAGGACATAATGTGTTAAGTGCGTACCAAAGTAGCCAAAAGATGCTAGAAAGCATTTCCTATTATACTTCTTGAGATTCTTTCTTGACTTTCATTGTTGTCATTATTTCCATGGAAACCAGGTCCTGGAAGAGATAAAAGGAATTTTAAACTTTCCTTCCTTACATAGTCTGAGTTATTTATTTTTAAGGGTGGTTGCAAAACACAAAGAGAAATAAAAGCTATTTTTAAGGCTGAAGTTTAATTTCACATGTTTATTTTCACAGCCACCAGTAACATTACAGAGAAGAAAGAGAAGGGTTGAACATCACAGAGAATGTAACAGGTGAGTCTCTGCTATGTGAGCCTAGTCCTTTGAGGTGGTTTCACTTTATAGAATATTAAATACAATCAGGTTCATTTTCTTTTCATCTGCTTTTCTTAATTTTCTGTATATTGATTTCTCCACAGCTCTCTCACTTCCAGCAACTAAAAAGATTGTATTCTCGGACTAATTCTTAAACCATTTTTAAACAAATAAAAATATTACCATAAATGTCTGGCAGTTTGTTGGTAGGGACTGTAATATATCATGGTATTCAACAAAAAGCCATGTAAATAGGCAATAGAAAAATTTGAGTAATATAATACATATAGTATGACATAAACACATATATATATCAATGTACATATGTTTTACATATAAATATAGTAACAAGTAATGAGAATTACAAAGTCATATAAAGTCATATAAAATAAAAGTCATATAAAGTCATATAAAATAGTCATATAAATAAAATCATAAGTCATATAAAATAAATTCAAAACAAAGGTAGAATTTATTTATTAATTCAACAAGTGCTTATTAAGTAGCTAATATGTGCTAAGCAGATTGCTAAATACCAGGGATATAGTAATAAATAAAATAGTCAAAAATGAAAACCCCCTCCTTATGGAGCTTATAGTCTAAGGGGAAAGAAAGAGTCTTATCTTTATTCAAGAACAAAATAGCCAAAAAAAACATGCTGGACAATAAATATGTCAAGAATGGGGTTAGAATAAAAAAGCTCAAGCCGTTGAGAGGATAAAAAAATCATCAGAGGAAGGGATAATGAGCTTGGGAGAGGGTGGTTAGAAAATGCCCCCGAGGGAAGAGGATCGCTGAGAAAGGACTAGACGTGGAGAACTAGCCATACAGCCACGTGGGGGAAGCGTGTCCCAGCAGAGGGCATGGTCCGCTGGATGCTGGAAGTACCTCACACGTTCAAGGAGCAGTGGGGCTTCAGTGAGACAGTGTGGAGAGAACAGAGGGTGAGGAGCTGGAGGTGGATCAGATGGGTATCCCAACCACACCGTGCGGAGACTTTTCAGTCCAAGCAAGACTTCTCTCTCACTCCTTTATTCTTCGTTACTTCCTTGCTTCCTCCCCGCCCCCGCATAATATGGAAATCTATTGCTGTGACTCAAGTAGGGTGACATGATGTAATCTAAGATTTAAATATATCACACTGGCTGTTTTGTTAGGAACGGATAGGAAAATGTGTTCCTATTAGGAAGTTACAATACCCCAAAGCATTACATTGGCTTTCCGTTCACTTAACAGCCGTTCCTGGCTCCCTTAATGGCTATCAGTTGTAACACTGAGAAAAACCATGAAATCCTCTGGGCCCAATTTCCTTATTTATTAAATAAGTAAATTGGATCAGAGATTTAGACTTTTTCTAACTCTGCTGATTTATGATTCATGAAAAGGAACAAAATTTTAAAATTATTTTTTCTGCTACATATTTAGGCTGAAGGTGGCCATAAGCACTACCAAGTGGGCCACCAGAAACCCTTCATAGTGATGACAGCAACGTGTTTCTAGCGTTAGTGTTATACAGTATTCAAAACTCTTGTTATTTTTCTTTGAATGCTTATGTGCACGCAAATCATTTCTCTGACACTATGTCCAGCCTGTAACTATTTGTGGAAAGTACTCTTGCCAAAAATTTCGCATGGATTGAGACCTATAAATAAAATGGTTATTGCAACAGTAGAATTTTTTCTTTCTTAGAGACAGTGTAAGGCTGACATTAAAAAATATGTATTTTATAGAATTCTGAAAAATGCTTTTCTTGGACATTTAAGACTGTCACATTCTTCATAGACCTTTTATGGTCCTAGCATGGAGAAAGGTTAAAAAGCACTAGTCATTCATTCATTCTACATGGGCTATTTAGCAGGTGCTTATACAGACACAATGTCATTATGTCACAGCAGCAACCAACCCATGGTGTCAGTTTTTGGTTTTTTTTTTAAGATTTCATTTATTTATTTGACAGAGAAAGACACAGCGAGAGAGGGAACCCAAGCAGGGGGAGTGGGAGAGGGAGAAGCAGGCTCCCACTGAGCAGGGAGCCCAATGCGGGGCTCGATCCCAGGACCCTGGGATCATGACCTGAGCCGAAGGCAGAGGCTTAAGGACTGAGCCACCCAGGCGCCACCCCCTCCCGCCCCCCGCCATGGTGTTAGTTTTTAATTTCCACTTCATACAGTGAGAGTTGCTGAAAACAGAGAAGTTACATATCTAATAAATGCTGAGCAGAGATTTGGACTCAGGTCTGTCATATTGTATGTGATTTCCACTTTGCCTTTGCTACTCTTGAGTGTGATTTGTGGACCAACAGCACTGTTTTCACCTGAGAGCTTGGGAGAAAAGCAAAATCTCAGGGACCATCTTAGATCTACCAAATCAGAATTTGCATTTTAACAAGTTTCCCAGGTGATTCATGTGCATGTGAAATTTTGAAAAGCATTGTGCTATGCTTCACGGCTTTTTGTCACTATGGATGGTGTTTGTATATTTCAAGGTCCTAAGCTGGGCACTGCCAAGATCTGAAATTTGCAGTCAACTCCCAAATCAAGCTGATAAAATTCACCAGATCTTGATTATGGTGTTCAGTACATACATATCTAGTCAAAAACACGCACATGAAATGCTCACCCACCTGTACACGCATACACATGCTTTGCTGAGAGAGAGAGAGAAACAGAAAGAGAGAAGACCTTACTAGAAAAAGGAACAAAAAATAATATAGTGACCTAGGAAGGAAATTTAATAATTTTTACAAAATTAAGATAATGCAATTCATTGTGATCAGCAGCAACCTGCAAACCACTTTCTAACACTCCTTCATGCGAGAAATATGAGACCCACATGCCAGGAGACGAGAAAACACAATAAATTGTGGGTGTTGATGCCTCGCTTATCTCCAGATGACTGGTTGCCAGACTCTTTGTTATTAAAACTCCAAAAATATTGAAAGGCCTCCAGGCATCATTTACTCTGCATCTGGAAAGACCCTCCAGTGTCAAAGTATTAAGCATATTTATCACTTCAAACTCATTGCCCTGTGATGTTTGCATGTTTTTAATAAAGGAATAAGCATTGTAGAAATGATGAAAAGTTTCTGTGCAGGACTCAGGAAGCACTAAGCAAGGCCCTGGGAACTCACACCTACTGAGAGTATCTGGATCCTAGAAACAACTGGGGGTCTGCTCTGCTGCCCTATGTTTTCTGCTGCAGATTTCCTGCTCTTTGAGTTCCCATTTATTTTCTCCTATTTATTTCTAAAATATTACATCTTATTTTATGAATTTGAGATTTTCTAAACATATGTTTATGTATCCTTTTTGGTAAATATCCGAAGTGCGAGTCCATAGTTTTGACACACTTTATATCTTGGTGTAGAAGTATGCTAGGCACTGGTCATGAAGCCATTGACAAGATGGTTCACATAAGCTCACGTTCAGTTCCTGGAGGGTGTTTGGTTGAGGTGAAGTTAACACTGAGGTGATGTCATTGAAACTGATGAGGTTACTGGGTATGGAAATTAGGGAGGACTTCTTGATAAAAAGTTGGGCTCTATATTTATCTTGTTTACAGTCTGATATAGCATGTTGGCTAATAGACTGACCTATAGAATCAGCCTTCCTAATTCTGGCCTCATAACTTTGAGCAAGTTACTTGACTTTTCAGTAGCTTGGTTTCCCTGTTCATTCAACTGGAAATAAAAAATACACCTACCTAATAATGTTGTTATGAGCCTAAAAAGAAATAATATTTTTAAAAGTGCTTGGAGAGTACTCAATAAGTCTAGTTGTAATGACTCTGTTCTCTTAATGGAAAAAGTTTTTGGGAATATTTCTCCATTTCCACAATTAAACATTCTTTGCGAGTACGGTTTTTAATAATTGCATAAAATGTCATGGTTTGTCCATGCCATAGTTTATATACCTATCCTTTGAGGGTGTTGAACATCCAAGGAGTATCTAGTTTTTCACTATTTTAAATTACCTATGGATTATATTCTTACATAGAGATCCTTGTTCAAATATCTGACTATTTACTTAGAAAAAAATTCTTGCTAGCTGAAGCAGGCAGATGTTAAAATCATTATTGCAAAAAAATGTACTAATCAATACATCTGTCAGCCATGTAGGAGGGCTGGTGAAGCCATGTCTCTGAAGTTCATCTGGATTTTAAATCTCTGAACCATTGATCAGTAGCCTACAATTGACTTAGATTTCTTAAGGGGTACGCTGCAAAGTGGACATAGCGGATATTGATTTTTATAGTACATATCTAAGTGGGATTAGTTTAGAACATAAAAGATAAGTTTTTGCTAAATTAGGGGTAAACTCAACAAGCCCGCTCCATTCATCTTTTCCTGAGTGCTTTCTATTACATCCCATGCTATCTATGTGGAAGTCTTTTTGCTTTAGGAAATTATATAAAACAGAAATACAGGAACAGAGCCATAGAGAGTTAACCAATTTCATGTTAACTTGGTATCATCATTTATTTAAATTTTTAAAATTTTGGAGTAAAAATGTATCTTTTTTCATCTCTATTTTAGATTACTAATGCAGTAGAAATTTTTTTTAATGTTTATTACCTACTTGTATTAGTTTTCTGTAACTGTTGTAACAAGTTACGACAAACTTGGTGACATAAAGCAATAGAAATTTATTTTCTCGAAGTTGTGGAGACCAAAAGTCTGAAATCAGTTTCACTGAGCCCAAATCAAGGTACTGGTAGGTCCACACTCCCTCCAGAGGCTTGAGCGGAGAATCCGTTCCTTGCCTTTCCAGATTCTGGTCGCCACCAGCATCCACTGGCTGTGGCTGTGTCAGTGTGATGTCTTACATAAGCACTGTGGTGGCATTAAGTACCCATCTGGTTAATCCAAGGTAATCTCATCTTAAAATCCGCATCTTTATCACATCTACAGAATTTTATGACATAAGCTAACATTCATAGTTTCTAGAAATTAGGACTGAATAAGGGGCCACCATTCAGCCCACTTAAAATTTTACTTTTGAGAATGAGTTACTGATATACTTTGTCCTTTTCTCTAGAAGCTTTTAATTTTTCTTATAGCATTAGGTATAGTATCCCTTTATCTATATTTAGTGATACAGGTTTCAAAAATTTCTTCCCACTTTCACTTTTTACAATGTTTCTGATTTTAAAGATGGAGTTACAATGCAGAACAGTATTAAAATATAGCTTGCTCTTAGATAAGAAGACACATTAATATTATAAAAATATCAATTCTTAGCTACCCCATATTTTTTTAAAGATTTATTTATTTGAGAAAGAAAGAGAGAGAGATTGAGAACATGAGCTGAGGAGCTGCAGCGGGAGAGGAAAAAACAGACTCCTCACTGAGCAGGGAGCCCAACCTGGGGCTTGATCCCAGGACCCTGAGATCATGACCTGAGCCAAAGGCAGACACTTAACTGACTGAGCCACCCAAGAGCCCCACTAAGCTACCCCATCTTAAACCAAGTATCAGTAAAAAAATACCCAAGTGATCCTAAGGTTTATTAAATATTTTTAGCATTGTAATTTTTTAAATGAAGCAATCAAAATTACTTTTCATTGCCTGCATATGTTTGTATAAATACAGAGAAAGATGAGCAAGAATTATGTATCAAACTATTAGCAGTAGCTGAAATTGATGAAAACTGAGGGACATTGAGGAGTTTCTGGGTATTTTTTGGTACAATGCTATGGTTGACATATTGCACATACTCTAATAGTTTGATGATAAACTTAAGGCATTATTAAAAGGTCTAATGAATAAAATCTGAAGAACCTGAAGCCATTGCTATTTTACTTGACAACTTTGAATTATCATTTACATACAAAAAACCCCACTCATTTTAAGTGAAGAATTCAATGAGCTTCCTTTTCCTTTTTCTATTTTTTTAATGGAAGATATAATTGCCATATAATAAACTGCCTGCATTTAAAGTGAACATTTTTTTAAGATTTGACACATGTGAAAATATGAGAGCACCACCACAATCAAAATAGTGAACACAACCACTATGTCAAAAATGTCCCTGTATCCCCTTCGGAATCCCTTCCTTTATCACCTCCTGCCCCCCCATACTCCAGTTTGTCCCCCGACAATCACTGATCTGCTTTTTGCCACTATATATTAATTTGCACTTTTAAAATATAATTTTTCTGAATTTTTTTATTCAGCATAATTATTTTGAGATGCATTTATAGCAATTACTTTTTTTGGTTTTGGTTTGTTTTTGTTTGTTTGTTTTTAGAGTCAGGGGGCAGAGCTGCAGAGGGAGAAGGAGAGAGAATCTTAAACAACCTCCACATGCAGTGCAGAACCCCACACAGGGCTCCATCTCATGCCCTTATATCAAGACCTGAGCCAAGATCAAGATTCCAAGGCTTAACTGCTAGAGCCACCCAGGTGCCCCATAGCAATTAGTTTTTAATTGCTGAATAGCATCCCCCAAAATATGAATATGTCACAGTAATTTTATCCATTTTTTGTTGACATTTAGTTTATTGAAACTTTTTACTATTACAAATAAAGTTGCTATAAAAATTCACGGACAAGACTTTGTATAAACCTATAGTTTAATTTCCCTCGGATAAAAGACTTAAGCTAGATACTACGGTAGCTATATGTTTAATTTTTTAAGAAACTGACAAACTGTTTTCCACAGTGTCACTACTTTGTGTTCTCATCAGTAACGTACAGAGGTCCAGTGTATCCACATCAGCACTGACACTTATTGCCAGGCTTTATAATTGGGGCTATTCTGGTAGGCATATGGCCGAATCTCATTGTGGCTTCCTTTGTCATAATGATGTTGCATATTTTTCATGTGAGCATTTGCCATTTCACTTCTGAAATGTCTTTTCAAATCTTTTGCTCATTTTTAATTTTAAAACATTGGATTGTTTATTTTCTTATTGCTAACTTTTGAAAGTTCTTTAGATATTCTGTATACAAGTCCTTTATCAGATATGTAATTTGTAATATTTTCTCCGGCTTGTAACTGTCATTTTTATTCTCTTAATAATATCTTTTAAAAAAAGACGTTTTTTATTTTGACAAAATCCGTGTTAATTTTGTCTCTTATGGATCTTGTTCTTGGTGTCATTTTTAAGGAATATTTACATAACTTGAGGTAAAAAAGATTCCTGTGATGTTTCTTGTGGAAGTTTTAATTGATTTGAGACTTTCTAACATAGTCATTTAATGGTAGAAATTTTCCACTAAGTTTTATTTCAGCATCATAGCACGAAGTTTGATAAATTGTGTTTTCATTTTTACTCAGTTAAAAATACTTACTGATTCCCCTTTTGACTTATTTTCATGAGTGTTTTGGACACATGAAGTTTAGTTTTTAAATATTTGGGTATTTTCCAGGGACCCTCTGTCATTAGCTTCCAATTTAATTCTGCAGTGATAACAGAACATACTTTGTATGACTTGAATAACTTTATATTTACTGAGATTTGTTTTATGGCTCAGAACTGTGGTTTTAGACTGACAAGTGTTTCATCTGCTCTTGGTGAGAATGTGTATTCTGACATTGCTGTATGAAGTGCTCTGTAAATGTCATTTAGATTCAGCTTTTGATAGTGTTGTTTAAATTATTAAATTGTTAAATTATTTTTCTTACTGATATTTTGCCTATTGTTTCTATAAATTGAAAAAGAGGTATTAAAATATCTGATTACAGATTTTGATATTTTGTTCTTGTGTTCCTCTTAAAATTTTTTTAATTAATTAATTAATTAACTTATTTATTTATTTATTTTTGCTTCTTGTATTTTGGAGTTGTTTTTTAGGCACATTCGCATTTAGAATTGTTTTTTCCTTTTGAAGAATTGAACTTCATTGTCATTATAAAATTATCTTCTTTATCCCTAGAAGTATCTTTTGCTCTGAAATCTAATTGGCTTTATAATAATTTAACCATTCCAGTTTTCTTTTGCTTAGTATTAACATGGTGTAAAATTTTTGCATGCTTGTACTTTTAATTTATTTTGTCTTCGTATTTAAGGTATGATTCTTATAAGCAGCATTTAACTGGTTCTTGCTGTTAAAAATATATATATAATTTAAAAATCACTGGCTTTTAATTGAGGCGTTTAGACAATTTAATGTGATTATTGATATGGTTAGTGTTAAATTTATAATCATTCTATTTGTTTTCTATCTTCCTGATATGTTCTACTTTCTTTTACTGCCTTCTTCTGGTTAGATTTTTTTTAAATTTTTCCATTTATCTCATTTGTTGTTTCATTAGTTAAAACTGTTTTTATTATTTTAGGTGGTATTGCTTTAGGGTTTATAATTATTACTTTAACTTATCACAGTTCACTTTCAGGTGATATTATGTTACCTTATGTATATTATAAGGACTTTTTAATAGCACACTTCCTCCTTCCCCTCCAACCTGCATGCTATTTCATCATACAGTTTACTTTTAAATATATTATAAGCACCATGCCATATTGTTATTATTTTTATTTAAGTAATTTAAAAATCTTATATATTTACTTACATTGTTATCATTTCCAGTGCTCTTCATTCCTTTTTATAGATTCATACTTCCATCTGTTATCTTTTAACTTCAGCCTAAATAAAGTTCTGCAGGGATTAATTTTTTTAACTTTTGTGTATCCAAACAATCTTTATTTGCCTCCATTTTTGACAGACATTTAAAGGAGTATAGAATTGGGTGCCTGGGTGGCTCAGTGGGTTAAAGCCTCTGCTTTCGGCTCAGGTCATGATCTCAGCGTCCTGGGATCGAGGCCTGCATCGGGCTCTCTGCTCAGCAGGGAGCCTGCTTCCTCCTCTCTCCTCTCTCTCTGCCTGCCTCTCTGCCTACTTGTAAGCTCTCTCTGTGTGTCAAATAAATAAAATCTTTTTTAAAAAAATAAATAAATAAAGGAGTATAGAATTCTATGTTGGTAGTTACATTCTTTCAATATTTTAAGTATATTGTCCAACTTCCTTCTCATTTGCATTGTTTTTATAAAGAAATCTGCCATAATTCTTATTTAATTCCCCTGTACATAACATGCCATTTTTTTTCTGGCTACTTTTAAGATTTTCTCTTTATCATTTGTTTTGAGCTATTAACTTATGATTGGCTCTTCTCTAGCTTTCTTCGTGGTTTTATTGGCTTATTGACCTTCTTGGGTCTATAACTTTATTGTTCTCATTAAATTTGAAAATCTTCACCCCTTATCGCTCCAATGTTTTTTTTGTTTGTTTATTTTGTTTTGTTTTGTTTTGTTTTGTTTTTGCCAACTCCCCCTACGCTTTCCCTCCTCCTTTTTGAATCCAGTTACACATACTTTAGGCTACTTGAACTGTCAAGAATTCACTGATATTGTTTTCTCTTATTTTTATTTCAATCTTCTCTTTCATTTTAGATAATTTTTATTGCTATGTCTTCAGGTCCACTAATCATTTCTTGTGAATGTCAAATCTGTTACTCTCATCCAGAGGTTTTGTTTGTTTGTTTTTTGTTTTTTGTTTGTTTGTTTGTTTTTCTGTAAACCGTACACCCAGCATGGGGCTGGAACTTATGACCCAGAGATCAAGAGTCACATGCTCTACTGACTGAACCAACCAGGTGCCCCTCATCTAGGGTATTTTTCTCACAGATCTTTTAGTTTTTATTTCTAGAAGTTAAGTTTAGTACTTTTTAAACATCTTCTGTGACTCAACTTAACATTCTGAATATATGGAATATAATTACAATAACTCCGCTAATATCTTTGTTTACTAATTTAACAAATTCATCAGTTTTAAGTCAGTATCATTTGGCTTTTCTCCTTGTTATGGGTTATATCTCCATGCTTTTTCCCATGTCTTTTTATTAGGTGCTAGAAAGGTCTTTTAGATTTTATCTTGTTCAGTGCTGTAGATATTTGTATTCCTATAATATCCTTGAGCTTTGTTTGGGGATGCACTGAAGTAGACAGAAACTTTATGGAACATTCTGATCTTACTTTCAGATTTGTTAGATGGGACCAGATATATGTTTAAACCAGTGCCAATTAGTTCCCACCACTGAGGTAAGACCCTACTCCATGATATAGAAAAGGGGTATATTTTCCATAGACCAAGTGTGGTCCTTCTAAAGGGATATGGATCTAATTCTTCTTGAAAAGACATCCATTTATGAGGAATCACTGAAAGAAAATAGTGAACCCAACAGATGGGGAGGATGGACTACTGGAAGTCAAAGGGTCTGAAAAGGACTTTGCCAAGAATATTGCTTATATCATGGCACTATGATTGGTGGTCCTCCAAAGACAGTGAGGAAGATATCTTCATGAGGAGTCAGCCTGCATTTGAATATATGATACACCAAGAGTTTTGATGTCTGTTTACAGTCTCAGAAGCTACTTGAGATTCTTATCTTTTCTTCAAACTCTCCCCATATGTTCCATAACCCAACTGTGAAGTTTCCCAAGAATAGTAAGAGTAAGCAGAAGAAGCAATGAAGACTGCAAAAATGAAGAAACTTGCAGTTACCACCACACCTCTCCTTGTTTTGGTGTGATTCTTTGCTTAAGTCATGTCTGAGTGAGGGCAGAAGAGGAACTTTTTCTTTTTTTTAAGATTTTTATTTATTTGACACAGAGAGATCACAAGTAGGCAGGCCGGGGGGGGGGGAGCAGGCTCCCCACTGAGCAGAGCGCCTGATATGGGGCTTGATCCCAGGACCCTGAGATCATGACCTAAGCCAAAAGCAGAGGCTTTAACCCACTGAGCCACTCAGGGGCCCAAAGAGGGACTTTATACTGAAGCTTTTATATTAGTTTACACCAGAATTTTTCATACTTTAGAATAACCAGACTATATACAAAACCTACCTGAGATCTCAGTCAAGGGTAGAAAAGATATTTTTCACAAGGAGAGTTTAAATGGGCATGATAACATGTATTAAAGTCATTTCAGCTTGTACCATGCCAGATACAGCTCATTCAATACACTGGCTAAACTTTTAGTGAGTCACTCAAACAAAAAATATATTTGTTTTAAAAATGTATATCAAGAAAAAATAAAACCCAAAACCAAATTAGAAGAGAAACAATACGAAATATCTACAACATATATGACAGCAAAAATCAGTATCAAGAATATGTCAGTCATTTGCAAAGTAATTTTAAAAGGATAAAAATCTAATAAAAAATGGACAAAGAATATGCATAAGCACTTGCACACACAAAAACAAAAAGGTAAATATATAAAAAATATTGAACTTCCTTAGTAATCAGTAAAATGCAAATTAAAATATCAGTGATATACAATTACTTCTATCAGATTGGAAAAATTAAATGCTTGACAACAATGTAAGTTTCTGTAAACTCTCACACATTTTCCTGGAAGGTATAAAACTACTTAGGAGAACAATTGGAAATTATGTCATAAATTTGAAGGTCTTCAATTTCACTCCTTATTAAGATGGAAATAAATCTCAAAGTGTGCAAAAGTATAACTGTTAATGACATTGTCATTAAGCAATAGACAATTTTTTAAATCATAATGTTTGCATATGTCTAAATATTATACAAATATGTCAGTCTGGGTCCAATCAGGAGACAGAACCACACAATGGGTTAAACAAGAGAAACTTAATATAAAGAATTATTAAATTGTGATTTAAATAAATAACAGGAAAATATCAGGAAACTCTTAGTACTCTATGGGTGAAGAGGAGTACTCAAAGAAGGACAAACTTGGAATATGTTTCAGACTTTGGAGAAGTGTAACTCATTCCACTGAGGAATAGAGATGTTCACTGGATTTTCTGAAGCTGGAACTGCTCTGTAGTCATTGGGCAAGCAAGCAGCAACTTTCCAGAGTGCACGCAGGGGTAGGCAGTTAGCACATGTGGCAGAGGGAATGGAAACCTTCTGGGCTACAAGTGAGCTCTGTAGGGGCCTGAAGAAGGAGTTGAAATGCCAGAGCAGGCAGGAGGCCTTCAGGTACCTATGCAACCAAAAATCCTTCAGAGTACCAGTGTTGTGTCAAGAGGACCATAGAAAGGTTGTCAGCAGGCCAAAGCTACAAAATCACTGGGACCACACATTTTTGGATGGGGCACAGCTCCATCAAATGTCCTTCCATGCATCCCAAACTTTAGGAGAGCCTAAAATGTCCTTCTAGTGCCCTCTACTGAGAAAGCTTAATATGCTCACTTCAAAGGAGAAATGGTTATAGGACTCTTTTTGTCTATCATCACAACATATATTGAAATGAACATTTGGAGCAGAAAGGCAATAAATTGGTAATTGCAAAAACAAAGTAGTGAGACTAATCAATTTGAATAATCCCCAAGAGGTGAAATTTGCTACAAATCTGGTCCATGATCTTTAGGAACTCAAAGTCTGGGGTAAGAAGACAACAAGCAATAAATAAAACTCATAACTGAAGTTGCAATGTAGGATAGATTAAAGTAATTTTTTTCTTATGGGCAAATAGCAGGGTTCCTGTTTCAGATGAAAAAAGAAATGAGCCTTTTGCTCTCTGCAATAGTAACATGGAAAGTGCAGACATGAAAATAAGAAGTAGTCCCTTCCAGGAAGTAGAAAATGATCAGAGGTGTCTAATCTGCTGGAAAGACTAGTAAAATGAGGAATGTTTAGTGTTTGTTCATTTTGGCAACACGAAGGTCATTCCTATTCTTGGCAAGAGCAGTTTCACGGGGAAGAAGCTAGATTGGAAAGCTTTTTTCTCTTCTCCTAGTGTCAAGTCACAGACATTACAAACCAGATCCGATGGCTTTATCTTCCCTGAATCTCTCACTATTCTGCCTGGTCGTACTTTCTCTCTGTTGCAGGGTTGCAGGGTTCTTGTCTCACTGAGTGGAAGAATGAATCTCCTGGACACAAAAGGGTGAAGTGAAGCAAAAGTTTATTAAGTGAGGTTAAGAACGGAAGGAAAGAAAAAGCTCTCTAACATGAGAGGGTTCTCAGTGGTTTGCCACCGAAGACTTTTATAGTTGGTCTTTCATAGAAAAGTGACCAGGGAACTTGGTAAATTTCTTGTCAGTATCATAGTGGATTTGTAAATAGCAGGAGTATAGCTTGTCTATATTTAGAACAAACATGGTGGACTTGTTACTATCATGAGAACAAAGAAGGTGTTCTTTTAAATATCATGAAAATATCCTGTCTATATTTAGAACCAACAGGGTATTCTTGTAAAATCATGAGAACAAAAGAGGTGTTCCCTTCTCTCTGGTTAATATCTCCTTTATGACATTTCTCAACATCTGGGATTTTTGTGAGCCTGGTTTCTTAGCCCCCTGCAGGAACCCCCTACCTGTCTCTCCCTACCTAGCTTTGCTTGTCCCTTATTCATTACAGACTTGGATCAATTATTGAGAGATTTGCTTTAACTTCAATATAATGGATTTTGCTTTGATCTGTTCAGGCTGAAGGAAATGCATGTATCCCCAAATCTGGAGGAAATAACTCTATTTTCAATTTTATACAAAGATGAAATTAATATTGATTTCAAAGTGTGATTTTTAAAACTTATATTCCACACATATTAACATCAATCAGACTTATTTGGTTGCAAAAGTGAAAAAAATATTTTACCAACCCTAAATCATATTTAAGCTTTCAAAACTAAAGATTTTATAGTGTGAAATATTTTCAGTTTCTTTAAAAAAATAACGTTTTTATTTTTGCTGTCTTGCTTAACCTTTTAATAGGGAAGAAAAAAGTCATAGTTTTGTAGAGATAATAAAATTATTTTAGCAGAGTTATGAATCCAGATATTACTGTTTTCAGCTCTTGATCTATAAAATTAGATGTATCTCTTAGGACTACATAAAGGACAAAGTTTCATCATAATATGGACTCTGGCAGTGAAATGGCAGAAAGGTGTTTAGTCAGTAAAATCATATATACTACTTACCTGACATTTAATTACTATTAGTTGTAAATGTGATGATGGGAGGAAGAAATATTGGCATTTTTGTTGGTTTTAAAGCCTCATGGCTCTCCCAAATCATATCAATTACTTGGATATGTGGTAGCTTATTTGCTGCCTCTCAGCATAGAACTGTGGTCTGATAAACAGACGAAGGGTATTTTGGTTGTCATGGATGCCAATGCAAAGACGTGAATAAAGAAAGTTAAGGACATATTTTGCAGAACAGTTATATGAAGTCAACATTGGTGTAGTAAATACAATCTCCTCCTCACTGAGCACTCTTGAAGATTTTAAAATACTGTTACCATATACTCTTCTCTAAGAGTGCCTGAAGTAGTAACAAACTGTATTGTTATATGGAACTATTCCCCTCAACCTCTGGCTCAAATCACAAAGGCATCCACGTTGCGGTTTCTCTGTTCACTTAAAAACAGTAAAATGTATTATGTAAATGAGTGTATGAGTATATACAGCATATAGGTAGAGTTTATAAGATAAAAATACATGTGTCTAGGGCGCCTGGGTGGCTCAGTGGGTTAAAGCCTCTGCCTTCAGCTCAGGTCATGATCTCAGGGTCCTGAGATCGAGGCCCGCATCGGGCTCTCTGCTCAGCGGGGAGCCTGCTTCCTCCTCTCTCATTCTCTCTGCCTGCCTCTCAGCCTACTTGTGATCTGATCTCTCTGTGTCAAATAAATAAATAAAACCTTTAAAAAAAAATACATGTGTCTATACTCACCTCAGAGCTAAAGAAATAATAGACACCGAGGTGTCTCAATCAGTTAAGTGTCCTACTCTTGCTTTTGGCTCAGGTCGTGATCTCAGGGCCCCCTGTGTCAGACCCCATGCCGAAGACGGAGCCTGCTTGAGATTCTCTCTCTCCCTCTACCCTTCACCTCGCTTGCACATGCAATCTCTCTCTCTCTCTAAAGAAAAAGAGAGAAAAAGAAAGAAAGAAAGGAAGAAAGAAAGAAAGAAAACGAAAGAAAAGAAAAAAGAAAAGAAAGAAGAGATATAATAGAGCTTATAGTATAGAATCCCCCTTCTGCCTGAATCAATAAAATATAACCATCTTGCCCACAGAGGAAAGAATTACATCAAATATTATGTTAATCATTCTCTGCTTTGCTTAGTTTTAAACGTATGCGTTGGTAAGTAGTGAAATTTTTGTTATTGCCTATGTTTTTCCATGGTTTTAGTATTATGCTCTTCAATATATTTTTGAGAATTATCTTTATTAATTATATGGTTATAATTATTTGTTTTCACTGTGATGCAGTGTTCCACTGTTTAAACAACATTCTTCTGTTGATGGACACTTTGGTATTTTTAGTTTTCTGTTCTTGCAAACAATATTGCTACAAACATTCTTATACATGAACCCTGATGTAATATGCATGTGCAAAGAAGTTCATAGTCATATGGACCTCGAGTTCTAGGATATATATCCAGGATTGGAACTGCTGGTACATGAAGTTTACTAAGGTAAATTTATTAGATTTCACCAGTTTTCCCAAATGGGTATACTAATATATACTTTGCCAAAATTGAATGGGAATTACCATTGCCTCATGTAAAATTTTCTAGACAGACTTAATTGGGTCTGATGGGTCTGATGATATATTTCATTATGAGAATAAAATGGATTTCCCTGATAAATAATGAAGTTGTACATATTTTCATTTATTTGTGAGCCGTTTGTGTTTCCTCTTCTGGATCATATCTTTGGCCCATTTTTCCTGGGTGGTTTATCTTCTTCATGCAGACTGGTGGGATATTTTATGTATTGAAGTTTGTTAATCTTTTCTGCTGTATAAAATCTGTGCTTTGCTTTTACACTCTCTGAAGTTATCTTGTGAGCAAAAGAAGTTCTTATTTTTAATCAAATGAAAATGATGAATTATTTAATTTGTTTTAAAAATGTTTGGGTCTTGTTTAAGGATCTTTGCCACTCCAAAGGTTATGAAGATACTCTCCTTACTTGGCTTCAACATGGAGTCAGTTGAGTCCTTAGAGGAATGTTACTCTGCCTGTTTCAAGGACTTATCAATGGACTGTATGTAGTAAAGAAATTTAATAATTTTTCTTCTGCCTTTATTTCCCACATCAAACAGATAACTATTATATAAATCCACTTAAATGAGATACCTAAAGTTAAAATCATAGAGACAAAAAAAAAATAGAATGGTGGTTGTCAGGGCCTGGGATGAGAGGTAAATGGAGATTTGTTGTTTAATGGGTATAGAGTTTTAGTTTGAGGAGATAAAAATGTTCTGGAAATGGATAGTATGATGGTTGCACAACAATGTGAATATACTTAATACCAATAACTGTATACTTTAAAAGAATGAAATACCATGACGTTTATGTTATTTATATTCTACCATAATTTTAGAAAATATACATTTAAGTATACCTACCAGTTTATTGCTACAGTTGTTTTTGTTCTAGGTAAGCAGATCTCAGCTATTTCTCCCTGAATTTCTCTCTCCAGATATCAGGGTGGTGGTTAGCCCTGGGACCTCAGTTCTCTGATGGGTCCAAAAAAGAAAAAAAATGGTTTTTAATTTGTCCAGATTTCTCCTGTACATACAGGAATGATGATTCCTAAGTAGTTTATGTGTCAGAGCTAAGATTTAATTTGTCCCAGCAATGTAAGAGAATTCCAATTTTTCCATGTGCTTGTCTTTTCAGAATCTTAAAACTTTTCTTTCATGTCTTACTGCAATAACTAAGATCTCCACTGTAAATATACATATAAATATAAATGGTGGAGGAGAATTGACTTATTAGTAAACTAAAGAGATGTGTTCAACATTTCACCGTTATGTATAATATTTCCTGTAGGTATTTTGGGGAAAGTATCACACTTAATAAAATAGTTTCAGAAAGGTAAACTTCATGGAAAGATTATCTTTGTCATACTTAAATAACTTATCCAAACATTGGTCATTCTATAGTTAAAAAATGAAAATTTGAGTTTAATGCTAAAATTTTATGAAATTAGAAGTTTTTGCACACTTAGTTGCCTCAGAATAGCATAAATCACTTTAAGATACCTTCTGCTCTATTATTTTTTAAGTAATTCATTCTAACAGTATAGAAATTTTAGGACATGAGAAATTTTAAGGAGGAAAGGACATTTCCTCCTTATTTAACTAATCCCGAAATGCTCACTGAAGAGTGTATAAAAAAGTTCTTATAACCTTAGTTATTTCAGAAATTTCAGTTCAGGAAAAAATAGAGAAGTTTCTTCATTGATTATTTTAGGAAAAAAAAATCCATTCCCAAAACAGAAGGGCATACATAGAAAGATTAAAATAATGGTGAGATTATAACGGTATCTTAATTTATTGTGGCACTTGAATAGATGCTTTTATAATGATGGTCATGACCAAGGTAGTTTTAATAATAATTCTGGCAGCATAAATTTTAATTTGTAAAAATGTAGTTTCACAACTGACAGTAGTCTTTTTAAAAAAACGATTTTGAAAATACTCAGCTAGGCTAGAAGCAATATAAACCAAATTGTTTTTATTAAATTGTCTTTCTAGGTCATAATAATATGGCAAATTACTAGTTTATTAGATCATTTTGTTGTAGTGCACAATTCACCACTGTAATTTACCAGTTCTACTTCCCGTGCTCTGGAGCATTTTCATCTTTTCAGCTTAATGGTTTTAGCTTTAAGGTAAATCGAACTAATCAAATCCCCTTTTTAAAATGGTCTTCATTGACCATTTACATTTCATAATTACAGGCAGAATATAATTAACAATGTCAATAATTCTATGGATACATTATGTCCTTTTTCTATAAATGATTAAGTCATAAAAAATTGTAATTCATATGGTACCTATTTACTGAACAGCAGCTAAGTGGAGAGAGAAAAAAATCCAAGTATATGGTGACATAGTTTTATTTAGTCAATAAATGTACATTTGGTATGTATTGTGTTCCAGAATATATTGGCTCCAAAAATTCAATAGCAGATAAGATAGGCATGGCCTACCACTTTAATAAACCATTCTATATATTCATCATATGGATTTAAATTTGTCCTATATGTGATTATGTTAGAAACTTAATATTATAAAAATATCTCAACATGAAAGTAATTTTATGTTACTGATAGAAAAATGCATATTTTTTCTAGAGACTGATAATATCTAAATGGGAAAAATGAAACAAAACTTTCTTGAACAAAAGAGCTTTGTTGTGCTTTAAGTTTTCCCTGAGTTTTTTGGTTCTATTTTTGTTTTCTGACCTAGAGAGGTTGGCAATAAGGAGGAATAATATGGAAAAAATAAGCATGCATGAATAGTTGAAGAAAAAGTGTTATCAAGGGAAATATTATATCTTCAATCTGTCAAATATATATAACATACTTAATACACTATATTACATTAATATTAAAATATTATTCATCTGTACTTAAAAGTATGGTAACATGAATAGACAAGCCTTTGGAATGAAAGAGAGAAGGTAGAAATAGAAGATATAGAAATTTAATATAATAAAGTTGACATACGGGGCGCCTAGGTGGCTCAGTGGGTTAAAGCCTCTGCCTTCGGCTCAGGTCATGATCTCAGAGTCCTGGGATCGAGCCCCACATCGGGCTCTCTGCTCAGCAGAGAGCCTGCTTCGTCCTCTCTCTCTGCCTGCCTCTCTGCCTACTTGTACTCTCTCTCTCTATCAAATAAATAAATAAATAAAATCTTTAAAAAAAAATAAAGTTGACATACCAAATCATTGGGACAAAGGTAAACTGTTAATACAATGTTGGGACAACTGGAAACCCAATTACAAAAAAATAAATTTGAGCCATTTTTCGTGCCATTCACAAGAGTAAATTCCAAATGGATTACAGATCTAAATGTTAAAAAAAAAAGAATACAAATGCTACTGGAAAGTGAAGGTGAAAGACTTTTTAACTTGATTCTTGGGAAAGACTTCCTAGGCCTCACCATCTGGACCCAGTAGGATAGATGATTAATTAATTCCCTCATACTAACCACACACTTGTCATGGAACTGGAAAAAGACAAAAAGCACCATTAGAAAATTTAAAAGGCAAATGCCAAACTGAGAGGGAAAAAAGTGACCTATCACAGAGAAAGGGCTCTTAGTGCTCAGGTCTGTTTCTAAATGAAATATACCATGAAAAGGAAACTGAGGTCATTGAAAAAGTGGCTTTGACCAGAGCAGAAGCAAAATAAAATGTACACCATAAACCTTCATTATCTTGTTGTGCCAGGCTTAGTAAGTACCCTCCCAAAATGATAAGAACAAGTCAAAATGACACCAAAGTTTGCTTAAAGAGGTTCTGACACCCAAATTGGGAAAATTGAGCATTAATATGAATATAGACATTGCTGAACTATAATCCAATAAAATAAGAATTCATGAATCCATGCTTATATCAAATACATATATATGTGTGCAACCATATGTGTATGTGTACATGTACACACACATGAATAATGCACACACAGAAGGAAAATCTCACCTTAACAGAGACATGCTAAATAACAAATGTAAATGGAATGGAATGATGCCATTTAAAAATCATTTTTCCCCCACTGTGGTAATAAATGATTCAGGCAGGCATCACTGATGGATGTTAGAACTATTAGGTGAAAGTATGATGTGCAGTGACTCTAGGTAGCCCTCCAGAGATGAATTATTAATTGCAGAGAAAAAAAAAAAACATGGTTACTTGACCGTGGAGAAGCCTGGAAGAAGCCCCCTATCAAGGGAAGCGAAATTAACAACCACAAGAATGGAATAAACTGACATCCCATGCTTCCTGATAAGATGCACAAGTCAATTCTACTGTTTTAGCTGGTCCAAAAAATATAAAAAAATATCCTGCATGTAAAATAATAGAAACAAGTCAGCATACAGTTGTTCAGACCCGTAGAATGTACAGCACCAAGAGTGAACCAACCCTAAGGTAAAGTATGGCCTTTGGGTGATTGTGATGTGTCAGTGTAGGTTTGGCCTTTGTTTTAAAAAAATACCATTCTGATGAGTGATGCTAATAAGAGGAACCTATGAATGTGTGGGGGCAGGGTTACTGGAAAAATCTCAGGACCTCTCTCTCGATTTTGTTGGAAACCTAAAACTACTCTGAAAAAAAAAATAAAGATAAGAATTCATCAGGAGTCCATTGCCACACTTTACTGAATAATTTTTTTAGGGAAGGCCAAGGCTGCTGGAATACCATATGCCGGCATACAAGGCTCCCTGTATGACCACACATGGAGGCTTTGTAGATGTGTTCTGTTGTGTGTTGCATCTCCTTGTGGACCCCACTTACATTCTTTGTCCTTCCCTCCCGGGATCTGAGGATCTTGGGACTGTTTCTCAGTCTAGAAGCTGTGACAGGTGGTAGGAGCATGTCCTGAGGAGAATCAGCCTACCTCTTAGAGGCAACTATCTCAGAAGAGGACATTCAAGTTTCCTCAGGCAAGGGAAGCTGAACTTCCTCAAGTGTCTGCTTCTGGAAGAAAGAAAGCTGGGCAGAATTTAGAGTTTGAGTTCTTATGGAGACTCCTATGTCTCCATCCCACTTTTTGGATCTCCCTCCTTCCCAACCAATGCCCTAAATTTAACAGATGGGACCCTGCGCAACTGTGAATTCAATTTGCATTATGATTCAACCATTCGCAGGTTTAGACTTTGAGTTTAGTTTTAGCAATTGCAGCCCTGTAGCTGGTTGGGGCTGAGGGCTGAGGGTTTCTTTCAGGGAAATAAAAGAAAATTTCTTATATTTTCCTTTTTATTTGGGCCTTGAGGTGAGACTATAAAATTCTAAACTCAATGTTTTCTTCCCCAAGTTCCTCAGACACTTAGAAACAAAAAAAAAAAACAGCTTTATTAGTTTATTTTCAATAAAACCATTCCTTGCAACAATCACTTAGTTATCCAAAGCATTGCTATCTGTGGGTATTTGTTACAGGTGTCTACAGGTTGTGATTTAAGCAACACTTCTGCCAACCCATACCATAGACTACCAGTTCCCCCTTTCCACTGGGAGATGAGTCATCAATGCCTTTAAAACAAATCAGATTAGAGGACCCATTTTACATAACCTAAATCTAAATGAAAGAAACCATTTTCAAGGTTCTGTTCTCCTGGAACCATTTCTGGCATTAATTGTTCCAGAGTTTGATCAGAAAAGAAGCATCATGGTGAGTAGTATGGAATAGTGGATTTCCACAGTGGTAGCAGCTGGTGAAGCAGCTGTGGAAGGCTCTTGCCTTCATGTCTGGTGAAGGGTCTGAAGTCTCTGAGGCAACTGAACTGGGAGCTGGGAAGAAGTGTGAGGCATGGGGGAGAAAAGTGGGCACACAGTGGAATCCATCAATTTGCACTGGATCCCACAAGGAAAAAGTATAACCCACGAGGACCTCAATGGCCTTCAACCTTACCAGGTTGTAGATGGCCTGCAAAAAAACTTGGAACCCTCTGTAATGGAGCTGCACACACAATGCAGCACTTTTTCATTGAAGAATGATTTCCACTGTTGCTGGAAGGACTGTGGACTGGCCTGCTGCCCCCACCAAATGGTGCCCCAGCAAATGAGCAGCAATGTACATGAACTCCAACAGTGCCTGGTAAGACACACTGACCCTCCCAGAAGTCACAGGTCCTTCCTTTCTGGCCTCCAAATCCATGCGGAATTTCTTTGCGGCCAACTTCTCTCCTAGCCATGCAAGGAAAGGAATTCTAGAGGGGTGGGGGAGTGGGAAACCAGAGTTCCGGCATAAATAAGTTGATCTGGTACAACATCATCACAGCATTTCCTTCAGAGAAATGAATGGAATAAAGGTAAGGAAAAACTGGAACATTTAGATCATTGGACCTCAGAACCACGACTTCACTAAACTGAGTTGCCGATCAATAAAAAAAATTACATGGCATGCACAAATAAATAATGGCGGTATCTATTTCATTTTATTTGCTTTCTGTACAGTATTGGTGAGTTTGCTGATTCTTTTGAAGCACACACAGATAAGGACAGCTTTCTAGAACCTTTAATTGATACCTGAAATTAAATAATGATTCCATTCTTTATTTTTTTATTTTTTAATTTTTTTTAAAGATTTTATTTATTTATTTGAGAGAGAGAAATCACAAGTAGGCAGAGAGGCAGGCAGAGAGAGAGAGGAGGAAGCAGGCTCCCCGCTGAGCAAGGAGCCCAATGCGGGACTCGATCCCAGGACCCTGAGATCATGACCTGAGCCGAAGGCAGAGGCTTTAACCCACTGAGCCACCCAGGCGCCCATGATTCTATTCTTTAAAGAATGCATTTTTTTAAAGAATTTTTTGAAGAAGGTGGGAAAGAACAAGGTCTCTGGAGTCAAATTGTCTTAGGATGAAACTCAGCCTATTTATTAACTGTATGATCTTGGACAAGTTATTTAATCTGTCTATACCCTGCTTTCTCTTCTGTAAAATAGGGATAACATCCTCACTTATTTCAAAATTGTGAGGATTAAATGTATATGCATGTCTATTTATACGTGTTTATGTATGTATATTTTTATATACGAACACATGTATATTCATACATATGAATGTATATTCATATATGTTTTATATTAAGTGCTATATTAGTAGAAATTACAAATTAAAGCATTATCCTTTTTAAGCACCTTTCTTAATATTCCAAAAATAGAAAGAATAACAGAGTAAGTTTTTCTATTGATGTATTTTTTTTTAAAGATTTTATTTATTTATCAGAGAGAGAGTGTGCACAAGCAGAGGGAGCAGCAGAGGGAAAGGGAGAAGCAGGCTCCTCGCTGACAAAGGAGCCCAACTGTGAACTTGATCCCAGGACCCTGGCTGGGATCATGACCCAAGCCAAAAGCAGATGCTTAACCGACTGAGCCACCCAGGTATCCCTTTACCGACGTATTTTATAATGAAGTGAAACTTGCATATATGATTCAGGTGGAAAGCTTTTCACTTGTTGACATACAAGGAAGAAATAAACATTCCTTCCAGTGCCTTTTACATTTTTTGATAACACATGACATGTTCTTGGTAGTGTTGAGACTACCATTTTAGTATAACATGAAAACATGGAAATATATTTCTTATAAAGTCATCCAAGACTACTATGATCTATGATATTGCATATTGGGAGATAAAGTAGTTAATATTTTATGCTATGTCTTCTATTAACATATAAAGTATTTTATATGTGAAAACTCAAATTTTGACATCACTGAGTTATTTCTTTACATTTAAATTCAGAAAAAAATTATGAAGTGTAATTTTATCATTTAATACATTTAATCATTTAATCATTTTTCTTATACTGTTAAACTTTTTAAAATATTAGAAAATAGTCTTTTTCAGACATTGCATATATCATTTCTGAGTTTCATGTGTTTAGCCACAATTTTGCTTCCTAAATTTGTATCATATATTACTATATTCAGCTAGAATGTAGTACATTCATATCAATCATATCATGTATATTTATGAGTTTTTTTTTTTTTTGCCTATGTTAAGAACATTTCCAAAAAGTAAATAATGACAGAGAATGTATTTTTTGGCTAATCTGGACGATATGGTAATTATATATTTGGATATCTTTTTTTATCAGACTCTGAAACCTCTCCTTTTAAAACAATGGCACGTAGCAGCGCACAATAAATTAACACAGCACTGACTCAGGAGGATAAGGCAGAAAGTAGAATGGGGATTGATGCGGTGCTTCCAATTTTCCATAAAAATATATTTACGTATTATGTATATTATTTAATAAGATGGGGAAGCATGTGAGAAAGGGCTATTACAAGAGAAACAGAAATTTTCATTAAAGTTTTAAAAAAATCTGTATTAAGTACTCAATACCTGTCTTCAGTCAACAAACGTGTCGATACTGCAGAAAAAGTGAATAAAGATGAATAGATCCAGCCATTGTTTTTACGTGCACACCATGTAATTTTATGTATCAATTGGCAACTAAATTTAAATAAATACATTTCTTTATGTTTTGACTTGATTTCCTAATGGTGACAATAGTTTTCACTGGAAAAGCTGTAGATTCCTTTGTAGTTCCCCTTGAGTCTCAGGACACAAACTCACAAGGGTCATTTTAATAAAAAGTAACTATGAAATTGTCTCCAGCATCTAGAATAAATCTTGTGTGAGTGAAGAAATGACAATGGTAGGACCCCTTCCACTCCCATCCGGTTACTCATTTGCAGAGGAAGTGTTTCCCATTCCTGCAATCAGTCTGCTGGGTTCTTGTGATCTGTAGTGATCCCCAGATGAAGAAACTTCCAGAAGACAAAATAAAGGTAATGCTGAGCTGGAAGCTGTGACTAACAATTAACTCTTTGGGTTCTTCTTGCCAATCAACATAATGCTTGCCTATTGCAGGAAGTGACATTCACTAAAATGCTTTTGAATCAGATCCACAAACTTAAAGCCTAGGCAGAGACTAGGATGAGAAGGAGTCCCATCTTAATTGCTTCTGTGGCATTTAACTAAATGAGTATGAGTTTGCCTGAGGTTAACAGGCTTTTGTGATTCATTATTCCGATACTGATCTCCTGAGGCACTTGGACCTCTCAGAGTTCAGGCAGAAGACTGTGTGTAAAAGTAGAGACTGCAGCCGTGCTGGCCCACTCGGGCAAGAACACAGAGTTTATACAGTTATAGGAAATCTCCCCAACCCTGTAGTGCTATGTGTACTGGATTTTGTGAAATCCTGCTGAGCCCTCAAAGTATCTATCTACTCTGCATAAGGCTACAAGTAGGAGAAAGATCTCGTTCTAGAGTGTCTTCAGAAGAGTGTGTTATTTCACTACTGATTTGAGCTATAGCCATGGTGTTTCTTGAAGAGAATGTGGACCCAAGTAATTGAATGCAGGGCTAAGCATGGAATATGATCATCTGAAATTATGTCTTCTACCAGTTAATAAATGTAATTTTCAGAAGAAAGAATAAGAATAATTACTTAGGCAGGGATGATGGACTCTTATAAAATGTGCCAATAATTATTGCACTGATGAAGAAATGCTTTGTACCAGCAAAGGGAAGGAGAGGGGAAAATTAGAAAAGGAAGGAAAAAGTCAGGAAAGACGGGGAGGATGACAAGAATTACAAAGGTTTGGAAAGATGGAAAGACTACCTGTAATACAAATATACCACCCAGTGTCTCATGGACTGAAATATTTGCAGCCAAACAGAAAGGCTATTGGCAGACCTTTAACTAAGAAGGGCATGGTGAAGAAATGCTCTGATCACAATGATCTATTTGGGGAGTTTGAAGGCAAGAAAGAGATCCTGGCTAATGTCATGTACCTGCCCTCGCTTGCCCCCCATCATCGGGGACATCTGCGCAAGAACTACCCTAGAAATCAGAGTGGAAAAACATTTGCCAGGCAGATAGTATGCCTGGGGTAGGAAATGAGACTGGTTGAGTCAGCTAGGGAATAGTTCCAGCAATTACCTAAACTTAGCAGTAACCGCAAACAAAGAAAACACACAGAGAAACAAAGTATCAGGGAGCATGGAAGGAGTCAGCCTGGCAGAAGCTCCCTGTGTTATCTGGACTGTATCTTTTCATCATGAGATCCTCTGTCTATCCTAGGCCACGAGTCTGTAGGTATTAAGCTGGGCAAGCCCTATAAGGTTCCGACAATCCAATTTACTACTTTGCAGCTCTATTAGAGTCTCTGAATCAATAGCCTCACCCTGGGGTTCCTAGCTGGCAGCCCTTAATCAAAAGATTGAAGAGGAAAAAGAAAGGGAAAGAACAGTGCTAGCAGCGGTTCCTCCAATATCCAGAAAATCTATGAACAAGGAAACTACATGTGACAAAGAGCCTTAGCATTATTAATGGGCAAGGCAAAATTATAATTCATCATAGAACTACTCACATAACATTTGTGGGGGGGGGTTGTTTTTGTTTTTGTTTTTGTTTTTCCTCTCTCTCTCTCTCTCTCTCTCTCTCTCTTTTTCCATCTGCAGGAAAGATAAAAACAACCAACCTGTTTTCAACGAGCACTGTCAAATCAGAATTTAAAGGTATATTATGTTAGGTGGATAGTGTTATAAAGGTTAAAATTCAGTATATAGAGGTTTAGAATCTTACAAAATAACAAACAAGTCACTGCACTTTTATATGTCCTTCTCAACTGAAGGTAAGCTTTAGAAGACAAGGGGCTGCCTTCGGCTTCTTGGCAGTGATGCAGCAGGAGATCATAATCCCAGCCTGGGGCCCGAGATGTCATAGAATGAGCCTCACTTCCCCCCAGCCAGGATCAGAGCCCATCCTGCAGGAGGTCAAGGGCCTCCTTACAGCCGGTCCTGGGTGTAAGCCCAGACTCCCTCTAGGCATTTGCTGGTGGGATAGGGATCAGACCCCAGTTTTTGCTAGTGTTTGGTTGGACTGGCACCATTACTATCAAAACCTTTTCTTTCTAGGTGGCTTTTTCCTAATCCTTTCATTGGAAAAGGAGATTTTGTGTGGACTCTTGTTTTGTCCTTTGGTGTCACCGGGTTGCTGACCTCTTCACCTCCAGTCTGGGATGTGTGAGACAGGAGCGAGACTCATGGATCTCACCACCATGTATTCCTTGGGTCTCAAGCTTCCGAGACCCTTCTTCTCTCCTTCTTCCGCCTTCTTCTCTCCACCATTTGGAGACACTTTATGTTTAAGTTATGTATAATATCCATGGTGGTAATTGCATTTAGCAGGAGGTATAAGGAAAAGTACATCAGAAGTTTCTCCAGACACCGGTATTTTTCATTCTTAGATGCAATGCTTGCTTGCCTTATAGTGGAAGGCAATCTGCAAATTCTTATATTTTTGCTTTGTTTGGTTTTGTTTTTCTTATGATTCAGACTTGTGATTAAGAGAAAACAGCTCTGCTTTGAAATACTAACAAAAGTCCTTACAATACTGTACCACTTTTTCTACAACAGTAAGGAAAAAAAAAAAAGCAGCAGCAAATAAAAAAGTCATCTGGTTTAAAAAGGAATGATGATTTTGTAAGGTACACTAAATAAGTATGTTCCAGAAATTGATGGAAGCTTATTCTTTATAATCCAAAATCATTTTTTTCATTGCTTCTGCCACATTAGAATTCTAGAATAAACTGTAAAGGCTAAGAAGTAATTTGTAGTTGCTTGAAAACATTCATTTATTCTGCAAAGTTAAGAGACCTCATAGGAGAAAGGAATAGATTCTTTCAACCATTTTTTGAAATATGTATTTGTCCTAATTTTATGTAGATTACAGGATGTTTTTCACAATGTACCTCAGCAGGAAAGATAATTTGTGGTCTTCTGTTCCTAAATCATATGGTTAATACCTTATTTACTAGAAAGTTCCACTATGATTTCTTTAAAAATATTAAAATTTCAGAACATAAAATTTGTTCCTTGGTTTGGATAGCCCTGAATATTCAAAAATTTACATTTGGTGTCAGAGACATGATCTTCGACTGTTCATAAAATATAATAGGGTGGCTCAGTGGGTTAAAGCCGCTGCCTTCGGCTCAGGTCATGATCCCAGGGTCCTGGGATCGAGGCCCACATCGGGCTCTCTGCTCGGCAGGGAGCCTGCTTCCTCCTCTCTCCTCTCTCTCTGCCTGCCTCTCTGCCGACTTGTAATCTCTCTCTCTGTGTCAAATAAATAAATAAAATCTTTAAAAAAAAAAAAAATATAATAGGGGAATATAATAGGGGAAAAAATCCTAATGATGAATAGGTAAATATTCTAAAGCAGCTTCTCAAATGTGAGCAATGTAATAAGTATTTTAATGAAAAAAGGATTTTTCTGGTTCCAGTGAAAGCAAAAGTTTTTATCAGAATGATATTTAAGTATGTACTTACCTAAAGTTATATATATGTTTTTAAATTTAAAGCACATAAATGACTTTAAAACCCAAATATACATTTGTGAATTGAATAAAAAAGTCCTAAAGCATAACATTAAAATTGACATTAATGCTATATGATGTGTGTTATTATTTTCCTTAAACCAATTTACCTATTTGGCATCAATATACTGTCACTTTTATTTTACTAATGCTTTTTTTATTTCAAGCAAAAAGAATATAATTTGAATCATAAATGTTATCACCGTTCTTGTTTTCTTTCTTCCTCCTTCCCTCTTTCCCCCTCACCTTCTTTCTTTTCTTTTGTTTTCTCTTTTTTCTTTTCTTTTCTTTTTTTTCTTCCTTCCTTCCTTCCTTCCTTCCTTCCTTCCTTTCTTTCTTTCTGTCTGTCTGTCTTCCTTCCTTCCTTCCTTCCTTCCTTCCTTCCTTCCTTCCTGTAGGCTCCATGCCCAGTGTAGAACCCAACTCCTGGCTCAAACTCAGGACACTGAGATCAAGCAAGACCAGAGCTGAGATCAAGAGTCAGATGCTAAATGGACTGAGCCACCCAGGCACCCCTTGTGTTCTTTTTAATGGTTTACTCATTTTAAACTGACAATTCATTCTTTTATGAATCTCTTATTTTAATCAATACCGAAAAAGAACATCCCTTCAATGAAATATTCCTCTACCCTATAGTAGAAGAATTTCATCTACTTAAACTGTTGGAATTTGGAACATACAAAACCAGTATGTGTATACATATATGTATGTATACATACATACATATATACACACGCTCATGACAAACGGAATATAGTGCCAACAGCTCGTGTGTAGGTACTTATATTCTAGTGTGTATATTTGAAATGATTCACTAGACTCCTCAGAGTATATAGTCACATAAAGGTTTTATTTAAAGGCAAAGAATGGGGTCGCCTGGGTGGTTCTGGTGGTTAAGCGTCTGCCTTCCACTCAGGTCATGATCCTGGAGTCCAGAGATGGAGCCCCCCTCAGACTCTGCTCGGTAGGGAGTCTGCTTCTCCCTCTCCCTCTGCCCCTCCCCTTACTCCTTTTCTCTCTCCCTTGCTCACTCTCTCTCAAATAAATAAGTAAAATCTTTTAAAAAAAAAAGAAAGGCAAAGAACATGGCGAGCTCCTGCTCCTGCTCCTGTTCTCCACAGGCCCAATGGCATTTTTGTGCTGACTCTGGCTTTTGGGAGGCCCAGGAGGAAATCTGCTTCAGAGAGCTCAGAGAAGCTGCCCATGGGGGATCCTTATAAATCCTCTTAGTCATCTAATCACAAGAGGGCCCTCTCAGCCTTTAGGCCTTAGGTAAAGAGCCAACTGTGGAAGTCACCACAGTGACTGGGACTTCAGTCAGCACATTACAAATCCCACTGCCCTTATCATGGCCAAGAGTCAAAAGCCAGACCAGTCAGGCTTTCCTGAACCAGAGACAGAGATGTGCTCCAACTGTAGCCCGCCTCTATCTCCACAGATTGAATTAACTGCAACGCTACCGCTTCTTGCAATGGAGTAATGTATTATTTCCTAATGTTGTGGTAAGTGGTAAACATGAACAAAAATAATGAAATATATATGGCTCTGTTCAGCAGTGGCCATTGAGATATCTTCTCCCTTAAAAAAATATTTTTAAAAATATTTTTTTAATAGTGGCACCTGGGTGACTCAGTGGGTTGGGAGCGTCTGACTTCAGCTCCGGCTGTGATCTTGGAGTCCTAGGATGGAGCCCTTGTCAGGCTCCCCGCGCCCTGAGGAGTCTGCTTCCCCCTCTTCCTCCTGCCTCCCTCTGCTTGTGCTCTCTTCCTCTCTCAAATAAAGAAATAAAAATCTTTAAAAAATATATTTTTAATAAATGTATAATTTGACAGCATCTGTATTTATTTTATATTTCTTTAACTGTAGACCTCTATTTTTTTCCCTTTTCCTTTTTGCTGTCTTTTATCTTCCTATGCATTCTTTCTTTCCCATATATACTTATATTACAATAGTTTATGGTACTAGTAAGGGCAAAGTATTTTTATTTTATTTTATTTTTGGTTTAGAAATGCCTTGTATCTGGTTAACAGAATTCCCTCAAATTTTTATTTTATACTAACTAAACAATGAATGCTGTCAAAGTTTTTTATTTTTTCCCGCAGATGTGGGTTAATTATGTTGATTTTTCCTCTTTAATTTATTAATGTCATGAATTAAACATATTTAATATTTAAACTTAACACGCGTTCGAGAGATAAGCCACAACTTTTTATTATATATTTTACTTCACATATTATTGGGCTTGCACTAATATTTTATTTAATTTTTCTTAGTCTATGTTACAATTTCACATATTGTACTCAATCTTATTTTGGAGTGAAACTATGCTAGACTTTGTATTATGAGTTAGGTATCTTCACTTTTTTTCTCTCTTAAGAATTTTTTTTTTAAAGATTTTATTTATTTATTTGACAGAGAGAGATTACAAGTAGGCAGAGAGAGAGAGAGGAGGTAGCAGGCTTCCTGCCGAGCAGGGAGCCTGACACGGGCCTCAATCCCAAGACCCTGAGATCATGACCTGAGCTGAAGGCAGAGGCTTTAACCCACTGAGCCACCCAGGCGCCCTCTCTTAAAAATATTTTATGTTGCTTTATTTTCCTGTTCCTTGAATAATTGGTAAAACTGAGTATAAAGCTCTCTGGGCTTTGTGTTTTCTCTGTGAAAACTTTTGGATAATGACTCAGTTCCCCTAATAATTATAGTGTAATTCAGATTTTTTAATTTGTCTTGATTTTGTTTTAGCAAAATATTTATTATGAGGGCTATACCAACATTTCAGGGGTTACTGTTTGCCCACGAGAACTTTCACTGTGGTTGGACTTGCAGCTGTATGTGATCATGGACATTCTGATTCTCAGGCATTTATCACTTAGTTGGATTTGTTGCGAATAGACTATAACTGAATTTTTATTTATGAACAAAATGGTGATTTCTATTTTTTAACTTAAGGATTTATTTAATTTATATTTATAATAATTGTCATTTATATATTTAGATTTATTTGTATTATACATTTTAATGTTTTCCATTTTTTAGCACATTTTATATCCTCTTTTCCTGTATCTTTTGGATTGTATCGTTTTTCCCTCTTATCTAGGTCAATTTTTTTTTTGAAGAACAACTATTTACTAGAACCAAACAAGAGTATGAAAAGAGGAAAAAGAGGAGGGTGGAAGAGGGGGAGGGAATAAGATCCACATCAGTATCAGTTGTGGAAACACATAAATTGCCTACTTTTAAACATTTACATTTAAAAGGTGAATATATATTATATACATATAATGTATATTAGGAATATATATAGGTGTATAATTATATATATATATATGTATATATCACTAATCCTACAAAAATTAAAAATGAAATGCAGACATTGTTTGGCTGAACTAAAACCAAGTAACACAACCAAAACTCCCCAACAAACCAAAAAGGTCCACAGAAAATTCAGTTACCCATCTTTCCACTTAGAAATCTACCATATGCAGTGTGCTTTGCTACGCAGGGTGGGACAGAGTCCAGAGAGAAGTCCCTCCTCTTGAGTCTCTTCGATCCCATCTTGTGGGAAGGGGTGGCAAGGCTGCGGGGCCCTGCTTGAGTCACCTCGCGGGGACTTAGCAGGAGATCAGACTGTGCTCTCTCCATCCTCCAGAACTCTACAGAACCACTTGGTGCTGCCAGACCTGGGTGAAGAGAGCAAAGTCCACAGAGCATGAAGATAGGTCAATTATTTTTATATATTTATATAAATTTATATTCATATATATTATATATGTGTGTGTGTATAAATTATGTAAATAATTTATATATATAAATTTATATAAATATAAAATAATTTTTAAAAGCATGAAGATAGGCCAATTATTTTGTTCCTACAGAGGAACAAAAATAAGAAAAATAAGACTTATCTTCATAAACTACGCAAGTAAAAAGAGATTGGAGTAAAATATTTAGTGTATTGAAAGAAAAAAAATCACCAACTATAATTCTGTATCCTGGAGACTATCCTTTAAAAGAAAAGGAGAAATTAAAAAAAAAATTCTCAGACCAAAGAAATTGAGGGAATGTGTCACCGGCAGACTTGCCTTGCAAGAAATGTTAAAAGATGTTCACAAAGAAATAATATAGGTCAGAAACTCAGACTTACTTAGAGAAGGGAGGAGCACTCAAGGAGGAATACATTGAGATAAACTCTCTTAGTTTTCTTATTCTTCAATGATCTAACATTCATTTAAAATAAGAATAGCAACAATGTATTTGGTAATGATAGCTTCTGGATAAACGAAATGAATGACAGCACTGTCACAAGGAGTGGGCGAGTGGAACTGGGAATGCTCTTGTCATAGGTACTAGTCTGTGAAGTGGTAAGTGTTTTTTGAAATGAACTGGTGTAAGTTGTGAGTCGATGCTGCAAACTGGAGCAACTACTAAAAAAAAAAGAGAGAGAGAAGTTTAATTGATAGGCCAAGATAGAAAAGAAGATAGAATCATTTAAAAACTCATTAAAATCAGGAAAGGCAGAAAAAGAGTGGAAAACAGAGGGGAAAAAAAAGGAACAAAGAACAGTATTTGGTGAATGTTGGTTAAAGCAATTCATGTTTATTTCTTTGCTGTTCATCTTTTCTTAAAACACCTGCAGAGGGAATCCTCTCATGGGGAAAATAAAACAGGAACAAAGAGTTTACTTCCTAATACATCTCTTCAAGGACTATAAAGGAAATTTTGACCATCGTGCTATAAAAGGAAATTGCTCATGATCCTCAGCATTTCTTAGTATTTGCTGTCCTTTTAGGTGGCAGCCTCATTCATAAATTCTTGTCATTGTCGCTCCTAGTTGAATAATGTCTATCCATTGGAAGGAGTGTTTGAATGGGGTCATGATCTCAGGGTCCTGGGCTCTAGCCCTGGGCTCTGTGCTCAACAGGGAGCCTGTTTGTCCCTCTCCTGCTCCCCCTTCCACCCCCACTTGTGCTCTCATTCTCCCTCTTTTTTTCTCTTTCTCAAATAAAAAAAAATCTAAAAAGAAGTAGTGTTTGAGTACAAAAAGTGTAGCTGGAGAGTCTTCTCTACTCAAAGTTAGGAATACTTTACTGTAATCAAAAATTTGACCCAAAAAATCAGAAAAATTGAATTTATTGAATAGAGTATGGAAGAGAAACAGGGCATGCTTTTCCAAACAAGCAGTTATTTGGATGATTTGTTATATTGTATAGGCAGTTGAAAGAAAGAGCTATCTAATTGCTTTGGCTCACCTGGGAAATAAATAAGCCCCATAATTTTTAACTGTTTATTCTTTCCTTCAGGGGAATTTAATTCAAATTCATTACTTTTCAATACTTGCTCCTTGCTTAGCCATGGTAAAGAATATGTCTCACAATCACTTTTAAAGTCAAGTTTAAATAAAGAGATCAACATTTATCATAGTTGACATTGTTTCCCATTATTAAAACTGCCTCATATTAAAAGATTTATAACATAATCACTCATTTCCTTTGGAAAAATAAAAACTTTAAATAAACACCTGATTGTTCCTCTGCTGTGCATGCCTGGATTACAATTTATTGTTGTCAATTGGAGGATTTCCCAAACCAGTAATATTGTCACCTGCAGGTTCCTGAAAGCAAATTAAACATATCAAACAGGCTTATTATGTTTAATGATAATTTTGGATAACAAGCAAATTCATTGATTTCCCAAGAATTTCGCAGAGTTCTTGATTCTATTGTGATCAAGCTAGCCTGGTGAATTAGTTATTCAGGAGAAAGTCTAAAGGTGTCAAAGTACATGAAGCACAAGGGAAAAGAAGGGTGACCAAGACAATTGGGGATTCTCCAAAGGCATATCCAACTTAGTTATCCACTGAAAGACTTGCAGTTAGTTACTCTTACCAATTTCATGAGAAAGTTATATCTTTAAGTTATGGAGGAGGAAGGGACAAATGATAGGTACTAATTTATAAAAGGTGTTAAAAAGCTAGTCATAATGAATGTAATTATGCTTACTATGACAAAGGAGTTAAGAAAAATGATAATATGGAAGAATGATGTGGAAGCTTAATGTGAACTCTGAATATTATTTAATTGGAGAAGTTATCACAGCTTCATCATCTGCAAATAGATTTAAAATGATAGCTTTGTGTTCCTTTAATTTCCAGCTCTGATTTTGCATGTGCTTGAGCATGTCTTTATAGGTTTAGAGCCTTTGATGTTTTCTCTCCCTTAAATTGCCCTCTTTTCTATTGATACTGCTCAGTGTTTCTTGATTTATTGCAGTCCATTCATCATCCAGATAATAAATCTTCATTGGTTCTAGATATTGTCATCCCCCTTTTTTTTTTAAAGATTTTATTTATTTATTTCACAGAGGGAGAGAGATCACAAGGAGGCAGAGGGGCAGGCAGAGAGAGAAAGAGGGGGAAGCAGGCTCCTCGCTGAGCAGGGAGCCCGATGCGGGCCTCAATCCCAGGACCCTGAGATCACGACCTGAGCCGAAAGCAGAGGCATTAACCCACTGAGCCACCCAGGTGCCCTGTCATCCCCTTTTTCCAGTTTGTTATCTCTCCATTAAAGTTGTCCATGGTATTCTTCATTCACTGAAACTCTTTAAAGTTGTGTAACAAACTCATCAGTCTTTTACCATGTTTTTATGACTTATAAGTCCTATGTCCTGCCTAGAGATAAAGGCAGTCTCTTAGGTTTTTCGGTTTTTCTTATGTTCTATGTTTTGATTTTTTTTCACATTTAATCTTTTCATTTATGCAGAGTCTATCTTTCCATTGAGGTCATTTGACATTTTTTACATAAAGTGAACAATCTTCCCAATTATACAGTCTGAAATTTCCAATTAATTTGTGATACAATCTTGTATATTATAGGATTGGGTGTTTGTGCATGCTTACATATGCATCTTGGTCTAGTTTTCTTTTTGTGTGGGTATAGTGTGATACTTTCTTTCCATACATGTTACTCTTTCTAGAATGTTGCAAGGCAAGTTACCCCTATCTCTACTTGTTAAAATTTACTTAGCTATTTGTGGACATTATTTTTCCACTTTGCATTTTATTATAAGTTTACAATCCCTCAAAAAACCAACTGGGATTTCATTTATAGATTATGGAATTAAAGATTAAATATTAGTTTGAGAATAATTGGCAAATTTATAGCAGTAAATCTTGTAGTTCAAAAATTGGAATTTTTCAGGACACCTAGCTGGCTGAGTTTTTAGAGTCTGTGACTCTTAATCTTGGGGTCATAAGTTGGATTCCCATGTTGGGCATAGAGTTTATTTAAAAAAATGGAATTTCATTTCATCATGTTATTTCCTAAATTCTTTATTAGACTTTTTCTTTAAGACTTTATTTATTTATTTGTCAGAGAGAGATCACAAGTAGGCAGAGGCAGACAGAGAGAGAGGAGAAAGCAGGCTCCCTGCTGAGCAGAGAGCCCGATGAGGGGCTCGATCCCAGGACCCTGAGATCATGACCTGAGCCGAAAGCAGAGGCTTTAACCCACTGAGCCACCCAGGTGCCCCTTTATTAGATGTTTTAAAGTTTTACTAGATAGTATTAATATTTTCCTGGTTAAATTATCTTAGCAGTTACACTTTTCATTGTTGGACTAGAGTGACTTCTTAGTTTATGGTTGGTTATTGTTGCCAAACATTTTTTTGATTTTTTGTAGGTTGATTTTATATGAGAAGATACTGTGGACCTCTTTTTTATTTAAATAGAATGCCAGTTGCTTTGTTGGTTTTGCTCCACAATACTAGAAGCCTTTCTAATTAGTCCTTTCTTGCCTCTGACTGGCATGGTGAGGCTGTGTTCTCTCAGGTCAGTATTAAGCTGTACCCTAAGGAAGAATGGATATTTCTTGCAGGAATGGGACTCGTCTTCTTGTTTTGCCCATGGGTCCCTTGTCTATCCTCTCAGCTGATGGTGGCATGTGGAAGGCAGAAGTAAGGGCAACATGTAAAGAGATTACATTTCAGCAATGCAGATAAACAAAACCCCCAAAACCAGAAAGTCAAAGGCAAGATAGGATCAGAAGATGTTTTGTTCTATGTTTATGCTATAAAATTCTGAATGGAAAATTTGCCATGACCAGAAAATGAATTCTCATTCACATTTTTCTCCCTACCAGTTGAGAACTGCATTTTTAACCATCAACATCAAAGCAAGGTATCAGCCTTTGAGAGTCATTGGAAACCATCATTCATGGGCTTCTTGTGCGTGATGCAATGTCTTGAGTAATAATGTATTCAGCATGAAATAGATGGTATTAGGGAACTACAGAGACACCAACATCTATGCTGATTTAATATCAACAGATTCCAAAGAGCCATGACATTGTCATTTATAACAGCATTATTACCTTTTACTCACGGTGGAAGACATCAGAGTTGCCAAGAATGGTGCTTTTGAAATAAACGAGGAAACATTGGTTCTCAGAGATGAACAAGGAAGAGGTGATACCTACAGACTGTGAATAATCTTCACGTGCATGCATTGACAAATAATCAGGTAAGTACCTCTTTTCTCATGTTCCTAGTCTTCATGGATAAAAATACCACTCATCGTCATGGGGCCATGACCTTTACAATAAATTTTTAGTTAAATTATTTATGTAGAGAAGCCCCTCCCCACAAAATGTTTGCCCAGGTCCCTGCACGTGGAAAGAGCAGCGCTGGTTGAGGAGGCTGGAGCTTCTTTTCCTCTGAACTCAAAAACATTATTGTAACCTCAAAATTTTACTATATACACATCTTAAGTCTAATGACTTCATGAATAAACAAAAATGAAGTTAAAGCTTACTCTAAATAATTGTCATTTCATTTAGAAAATATTTTTTACTTTATAGCTTTTTTCTGAAATTCATTTAATACATATTTTCAGAAATTGTGCACATGCAATCATAATATTAGTATTTACAGATACTAAAATTATGAAGAAATTAAAAAAGAGATTGTACTTTTTTGCTATACTACAGATAGATGAATGAAGTAACTATTCACAAAGTACTAATTATGTGGTAACATAGACCTAAAGCAATTATGAGGCTTGTATTCAAGGTCAAATAGATATTAATAATTAATACTATGCATTTTCATTTATTATTTACATTTTGAAAACATGTTTACCTATTAGTCTTTTTGATAAATATTGTCTTTGATGTTTTATTAAAGATACCTCTGGAGGTTTTATAATGTCAAAAGAAATAAAAATGTTATTTTGTTAGATTTTTTTTTTCAAGGTGGGATAGCAATGAAAAAGCAATTGGCTTTCAAAAGAAGATAAATTATTAGCAGATTTCAAGTTGCTGAAGACTCCTTTTAGCTATAATAAAATGGGACTCATTTTCTCTTTTAGATATAAATTTGATCTAGTTGCTCACAAAAAGATTCCCTCTTTGAAGAGTTTTTGTTATGTTTTCTTGTTTCTAAAAAATTTTAAATCTAATCTAAAGCACTTTCTACAGCTGATCACAGGCAAATTCCAGGCAAATACATCTCCAAATTTATTCAAGAATTTTCAAAACTGCCTCCCTTTTCATCTCAAAAACAAAGTGCAATTATTTGGTGTGTTTTCCTTATAATTTCAAAATTTTGTATCCTCTGCCAAAAAATTTAAAAAAGGGAAAAAGAAAAGAAACACTTTCAAAAGATCAAAACAGCACAATATAACCTTTCTCTTTTATACCTACTGGCACATTTAGGAAACCAATTCAGGTCTGTATAATGAACCTTTCAAAGCACAGATAAATGTAGATGAAATGCAGACAACCTCAGAGAAAAGATTGATAATTTTATCTCCACTAAACAGCAGAGCAAGCAAATAGATAATGGTCCAAAAGAGGGTCATAAATAATAAGAATTCAAAACATAGAATGTCAAATCCTTATTTTGCAAGTTTCAGAGTGAGAACTTACACTCAGAAAGAAAATAGTTATGGCAAGTTAAAAATATATTAACGGCAAGTTAAAAACTTGCCATTAATATATAAATAATGTCTTCTCTGATCTTGGAAAAATGTAAAGCCCAGTAATAAGTGTGGGGCACATGTTGTAATTTATACTAAAAATAGTACTTATATCCAATGTTATAAAATAATAACTCATAGTTATTCTTTATCTGAAAATATTAAAGCATATCTTCATGTGGATAAGTAGGTCATATATGCATTTTACACAATTATACATATATCTATGTTTATATGTAATTATTATGTTATAATTTGCAATATTTGCTAGATGAAATGTATATTATATTGAAATTCACAGAATGTCTTGGCAAGCAATCAAATAAACTCACTTTTAAGAAACATTTCTTATTTTTCTGATTGTATTTTGTTGCATTTTCACCTATTCAAATTCTTCATTCTATAGATGCCTGGGTGGCTCAGTCAGGTAAGTGTCTGCCTTCAGCTCAGGTCATGATCCCAGGGCCCTGGAATAGAGTCCTGCATAGGGCTCCTTGCTCAGTGGGGAGACTGCTTCTCCCTCTGCCTCTTCCCTCTGTTCTTGCTCTCTCTCATTCTCTCTCTCTCTCTCAAATAAATACATAATATATTTAAAAAATAAGTAATTAAATAAATTCTTCATTCTAATTTTCAACTCTTCTTGACAAAATATCTATGTAGATATTTTCATATTCCTTCATAATTTAATCTATCTTTGTTTCACCATGCAAATAGTTTCTGTGTTTCTGGCTATGTTAAGCCTGGCCTTTCATATCTATTGGATTCTAACACATTTCATTATCAATTTAATCATTGTAATACTGATTTTCCTTTTGCATTAACTATGTGCCAGGCAATCTTCTGGGCTCTTTATGTATTAATTCATTTGATTGTCACAATTGGCCTATGAGATTCATATACTTCTCACACCCATTTACAATTTAGGAAATCTAAGCCCAAAGAAACAATTTGCATTGTCCAAGATTGCATAACTCATACCTGAGATAGCAGGATTCAGACCAAGACAATCTATTTCCAGGACTCATATCGTTACCGACAACTGGCATACTGGTCAGAAGAGATGTCGGGTCTTCTGCTGACTAAGAATAAGAGGGTTTTAGTTACTAGGTGAGGGTCTACACCCAAAATTTAGTCTTTGATATTAAGTCACATCACATGAGGAGCAAATGGAAGCTTTCCAGAGCAGTGGAGAGGTATTTTACTTGTTATAAATGTGAACGTCACATCTCTCTTCAATGTAAATAATCACAATATGCCTGGGCTTAATGCAATCTACTATTTTTCTGTGGATGCTGCATCACATGCTGAAGAAGATTATATGCAGTACTCCTAGAACTATACGTATTTACCCAAAGGATGCAAAAATACTGATTCAAAGGGACACATGCACCCCGATGTTTATAGCAGCATTGTCAATACTAGCCAAATTATGGAAAAAAACCCAAATGTTCATCAACTGATAAATGGATAAAGAAAATGTGATATACAATGGAATAATACTTGGCCGTCAAAAAGAATGAAAGCTGGCCATTTGCAATGAAATGGATGGAGCTAGACAGTATTATGTTAAGCAAAATCAGTCAGTCAGAGAAAGACAAATACCATATGATTTCACTCATATGTGGAATTTAAGAAACAAAACAGATGAACATAGAGGAAAGAAGAAAAAAAAGAGAGAGGGAGGCAAACCATAAGGGACTCTTAACTATAGAGAACAAACTGAGGGTTGCTGGAGGGGAGGTGGGCAGGGCTAAATGGGTGATGGGGATTAAGGAGAGCACTTGTGATGAACACTAGGTGTTACATGTAAGTAATGAATCAATAAATTCTACTCCTGAAACCAATTTTATACCATATGTTAACTAACTAAAATTTAAGTAAAAAGTTGAAATACAAAAAAAGTATTTTAATGGGTAAGACTTTTCAGGAGTAACAAATACCTGTGGACTGTGGCAAAGGGGATGGGACAAAATGTGCTGACCTAAGCAACTTCAGAAATGAATGGAATCTAGACTGAGTGCAAAATGTACTATACACAAACAGTGGGTTCTATATTGTAACGTTCATCCCGATGGAATATTAGCTAACTATTCTGAAACCACTATATCTGCACTCTGGAATGGAGCAATTATTTAAATAAATGGCAAATGCTAGGAGTTGCAAGAAATAAATGTCAACTACTTAAAAACAAAACAAAACTGTAAGGTCAAATGCCTATTTCCCAATGCAGCATTAAGACCCGGAGAGAAATTTAGATGATGGATGGGTCTTCTTACTCCTGTGAGGACATGTGAGCTTGAATGACATGCTGATAACGCACAAACATTAGAAACTCCCTCAATAGTGAAAGTCTCAAATATGCCCAGGACAATGAGGTAACTATAAGTGTTACCTGGAATAAGCGGGCTGAATTTCTCACTTTACATATTTAAGTCAAAAAGAAAATGGTTTGTGACAAGGCAATAGTTTGTACAAAAGCAGGATAGGGGGAAATTTATCTAAGGAAAACTACTTCTTTCCTATCCTAATTGAAAATTTTTTCAGTAAGTAGTTTAAGATGATTCTCATATGAATGTTCTGAGATCACACATTTGAAAACAGTGCCCCAGAAATGTTTTTTACCAATCTCTCTTCATTTGGTTTTCCTTACAATTCTTAGGAAGGGCCAAAAAATTGCCTGTATTACATATGAACAAACTGACTTTCAGAAAGCTTTCCATAATCCTACCGTATAGGATAAGAATTGGGATGAGAAGTAGAAGCCGGTGCTAATATGTTGCCCATTCTTGTGTAGTCCCAGCCTACCAAACCAAGTATTTGGGCAAGTTCCAAACAAATCCCTGCTTTGTTATTTAATTATTTATGTTTTAATGTTATATAATATTTTATCAATGACAAAATTTACACTGAAAATTTTAAGTCTCTCTCTCTCCCTACATACAAACACATATGTATTATTATGGATATACATATACATTAATGTATAATTTTATGTTTATATTATATACATATATGTTGATATTTTATACATATATAATGTGCTGATATATGCATACAGCCATTTTCTAGAGTAAAATGTACATTTTCTAGGGTAAAATATACATTTTCCATCAATATATATAAGCTAATTATATGTATTTATATACTTATATTATGTGAATAGAATGTACTGATAATATACATATATACATTTTCTGATTATATGCATACATATATGTATATATGTATACACGTATACACACACACACATACACACACACACTGTAGTATACTATATATACACATATACACACAATACAAATGCACACACTTGTATATCCCAAATCAGTAGTTGTATTGCCTGATCAGACTTTCTTTCTTTCTTTTTTTCTTTCTCTCCCTCTTTCTTCTTCTTTTATTTATTTTTGTTGACTTTTTGATTAATCTTACTGTTACCAGCTCACCCTCCTGGAATACAGTCAATAATAATATTTCAGACATATGTACTAGATCACACTTATGTAAAGATGTTTGTGTTGAGTAACAGGTATATCATTGGTGGCATTTTTTGTAATAGAAAATGATTTAAAGTAAGCAATCAATAAGATCTAGTTACATGAAATATGGTATGTACTTATTTCAGATTACATCATATCTAAGGAAAGAGTCACTCTGTGAATATAAAATTATCTTATTTATTTTATTATGTGAAAAAGTAACTCACAGAGAACTATGCTATCAAAAGAATATATTTCACTTATTTCTAAAATGATCCCCCCAAAAGTGCATTAATGTTTGATTCTAGGAATGGATACTAGGAGAATGGTGTTCATAGGTAGGAAAAGACTTATAGTCAACTTGCTATACTTTTTCAAAACTTTTAAACTCTGTTACATATTCAGGTTTACCTGTTTAAATTACACAATGCTTTTTTAAAAACTTAGGCAATAAACACAAAAACTTCTAAATAACCAAAATAGAAATCATGTAAGTAAACAAAGATATTTTCATGTTTGAGTTTTTTGCTGAAAGGCACTAAAGGAAAATAATTCATTGCAAAACAACTGTTAGGGCGCCTGGGTGGCTCAGTGGGTTAAAGCCTCTGCTTTCGGCCCAGGTCATGATCTCAGGGTCCTGGGATCGAGGCCCGCATCGGGCTCTCTGCTCCGCAGGGAGCCTGCTTCCCCCTCTCTCTCTCTGCCTGCCTCTCTGCCTCCTTGTGATCTCTCTCCGCTGTGAAATAAATAAATAAAATCTTTAAAAAAAAAAAAAAAAAAAAACAACTGTTAAAAAATATCTAAAACTCAAAAGTCATTCAACATCTCTTGATGTCATTTCCATAGTAAAATATAGTTTCTTATCACTTGTAGAAGTTTTTATGAATGATCAATAAAAGAAAAAAATTAAACTAAGTATTTGGTTGTAAACATTCCAAATATTTGGGAATCAGAATTTTTAAAATACAGTGATTTAGGTTTCTAAGTTTTACATTCAGTAATTATATGAAGAAATTGTCAGCTTTCATTAATTTTGCTTTAGTCATTTCATTGAAAACATCCGTAGTTCTGAAAAGTGCATGTTTTCCACAAAGAGAGTCATGGTTTTTTGCTATCTACACAGTATATAATAATGTAGATCAGCTGTTTTTACCCAATATTGTCTAAATGTTAACACCAATTAAAAAACACCAAGGAGGACAATAGGCCTGTTTTGTAGTCTCTAAGTTTTTGATAAGCATATTCAAAACTTGCTCTTTTTCTTTTTATTTAAACCATTTTGTTTTTGTTTTGCTTTTACTTCTTATTCATAGGTTCAGCTACAACAAGAGAAAAATAAGGTGGTCGGGAAGAAACACATTTCCTAATTACAGTTAAAGTTTTGTAGAGAAGGAAAAATACGAAAAGAGAAAATTAGGTTTTCTAAGTCAACTGCATTTACCATTTATTGGAATAAGCATCAGGTCTTTCCTTACTAGGTAATGATTTCAAGCTATGAAAATATTGTTTCTCTGAAAACAAAATGCATCATAAAATCCACAGTGCTCTGTAGGGAGCAAGACAACTAGGGAAGTAGCAACAATGCACTTTAGATAAGGAAGTGGTAAATTAATCCAGGTTTTATAATATTCTAGTCAACAGGAGGCCAAGAAATTTGAACTCTCAGAAAATGACAGCTCAGACTGATCAGACACAAAGTTGTGACTTACTTTATCTGAAGAACTTTCAGACATTATATCGTCTTTTCAATGTTAAACAAACCAAAGATCTTTAATCAGAGGGGAGTCATCCATTTCCTGGCACAGAACAGTTTGGGGCAGGGAGGACAGAGGAGAAAACTTCAATCAGATCCAACCTCTGCACACTCGTATTCATAAGCTGTTAGAATTGATGTCTGAATATTGGGGTAAAGACCCATCCTCTGGCTGCATTTTAGGGTCAAGATCAAATCATTCTCAGAGGAAAAGAAGAATGGTAGTTTGGTGGAAAGAAGTATTAGTAACTCAGTTCAGAACTGGTAACAGTATCCCCGTGCAGTATGAGTGGTAGATAATTAAGTCTATCTGAGCCTTAGGCTTTTTAATAAAATGGACTAAATATCTATAATGTGAGATTTCTGTAGGAAGTGTAAAGGGCCTAACAGGGCACTTACATTTTTTAGAAAATAATGTTATTCATTCTTCTATTTTAATATGTACATTTATAGTTATACATTTTCCTTAGAGTTATAAGTGTAATCTTTGCTCCATATCACTTGCTTTTATATATGATGATTTGATTTAGTTCAGATCTAAATCTTGGATAATTATAAGAATTTATTTTCTAACCTTCAACTTAAAATGTGATTTCTAGTTTCTAAATATATGGGAAACTTGAGGATAAGTTTGATTGCATTATTTTCCAGTTTTATTGCATTGTGGTTAGACAGCATTGCTTGTCTATTCTGAGCTTGTTAGAATTCATTGAGACTTCCTGTGGCTAAGAACACGGTGAGATGTGCATGCACACGTGTGTGTGTGTGTGTGTGTGTGTGTGTGTGTGTCTAAACGAGCCTTCAGTCTTCATGTTAATCTCAATTGGTAGTTGTTTTCTTTCTCAAATCTGAAGGCGAGATCAATGTCCTTTTTGCTTTCATTGCCTCTATTGTCCATTATTCCTTTTGCCTGTATAAAAAGCAGTGATCATCATGTCATCAGACTGCACTACCTACCACCTTACTTTACTTCTTGAAGATGTTTAACTCTTGGATCACTGTTACTCTTTCCAGTAGAACAGTTGTCACAGTTCTTAAAACAACTCCAATATCCATTTTCCCCTGGGAATTATTTTTAATTCCTAGGAGCTAAAAAGAGAGTCTTCAATATTCACTTTTGGCATGCAGTAGAGACGTGTAACTGCTACATCTCAGTAGGGGCTAGAACTATCTCTAGAATGAAGGCTATTCTAGATCCACACCAATAAATAGTTTTTAAGCAATCTCAAAAAGGAAAAAATAAAAATGATTTAACTGACTAGTAACAAAAACTAACACTTTTTAGAGGAGGACAATAAAATCCTCATTAAAATACGGTAGACTTAGAAACTGCAATGTGTAGCATCCATTCAAAATTCACTAGACTGACAAAGAAGCAAGGAAATGTAGCAATGTTTAGGAAACAAACAAATTTAGAGTAATCCAGGAATGATAGAGAGGATGGTATTTGTGAACAAAAATGTTAAAGCAGCTATTATAAATATGTTCAAGTATCTAAAAGAAAAATACTTGGTAAAGAAGGAAATAGAAGATTAATATGATAAGTAAACAGAAGATAAAAATGAAATGTAGTGAGAAGTTCAATGGGTCAGAAAAATAGATTAGAAATAGTCAAAGAAAATTTAGTGAACTTAAAGGTATGGAAATAGAAATAAAGCTCGGTATCAGGGCACCCGGGTGGCTCAGTGGGTTAAAGCCACTGCCTTCGGCTCAGGTCATGATCCCAGGGTCCTAGGATCGAGGCCCACATCGGGCTCTCTGCTCAGCAGGGAGCCTGCTTCCTCCTCTCTCCTCTCTCTCTGCCTGCCTCTCTGCCTACTTGTAATCTCTCTCTCTGTGTCAAATGAATAAATAAAATCTTTAAAAAAAAAGCTCAGTATCAGAAAGATGATAAGGGGAAAAGAAAAATGGTCTTGCTCTCTTGTGATTCAGCATCAAATGATAGAATACACATAGTTTTGGAGTTCTAGAAATGAAAGAGAAAAAGAAGAATAGGAAGTATTGAAGAAATAATGGCTGGAATTCCTCCAAACTAATTATAAACAGTGAATCCATTGATGGAGGTTAGCAAGCAGCAAGGGGGACACAAAGATAGAAAACCTAACAAGGCACAATGTAATGTAATTACTGAAAATCCACAAAAAAGTGAAAATCTTAAAAGTAACACAAAAATGCATTTCCATAGAAAAGAATTAAAATGAAAAATGATGGTAACAATTCCATCAGAAACTGCAGGTAAGAAAAAAAATGGAATAGAGTTTGTGAAGTTCAGAATAAGTGTGTCATCCTAAGTTCTCTCATTAGCAAGGTTATCATTCAGGAATGAAGGCAAAATCAACTTTCTCAGACACAAAAATCACTGAGGATTTGCAACGTAAACTTCACAAAAATGTTAAAGTAAGTTCTTAAAAAGAAAAATAATATCAGATAAACACAAGCGCTGCAGAATGCAATGCTGAAATCATGCGGTTTCATGAAATAGTTTCTTATTTTTCAATTTCTTTTGAACTGACTGCTTAAAACTGAATAATGATGTATTGTTTGAATGTATATATGTAGAAGTGGAATCCGCAACAAAAATAGCAAAGAGGATGGGAGGACAAAAGCAAAAGCATAGTGATCCCAGAAAATGCAGTAAGAGAAAGAATGGCATTAAAAACTTATGAATAAGTGATTAACATAACCCAATAAAAACATTCAACCTAATTAGTAATCAAAGGAATGCAAATTTAAACAAAAGGTTACTATTTCAATTTCACTTGGTTTTCAAGTATAAACACTAAAAATCTACCTTATACTCTGTCACTGTACTATTATGTTTACATTTGATTCATTTTTTAAGTTTGTAAATAAATTTAGTAAAGTTGAAGGACACACAACCAATATACAAAAATTAGATGTGTCACTATATACTAACAATGAAATACCTGATTTAAAAAAAGAAAGAAACAAATTTCATTTACAACAGCATAAAATAAAATTCTTAGGAAAAATGTTTAACCAAGCAAATGAAAGATTTATATACTGGAAATACGACTTCAATGAAAAAAGTTGAAGACACACAAAAAAGGAAAGATATATGTGTTCATATTGTTTAAAAGTTTATGCATCTATAGATTCAATGCATTCCTTACGAAAATTCCAATGGCATTTTTCATAGAAATAGAAAGTAGTCTTAAAATTTGTATAGAACCACAAAAGACTATGAATAGCCAAAGCAATCTTGAAAAGTTGGAGGCAACACCCTTCCTCATCACAGACTATATTACTAAGCTATGGTAATCAGAACAATTATGGTACTGGCATAAAAGCAGGTACATAGACCAATGGAACAAAACCAAGAATCTAGAAATAAATCCTTGCCCATATAATCAACCAATATTTGATAAGAGAGCCAAGTATACTCAGTGAGAAAGGGATAGTCTCTTTGGCAAAAAGTGTTGGGAAAAGTGAATAATCACATGCGAAAGAATGAAATTGGACCCCTATCTTATACCACTCTTAAAAATTAACAGGAAATGGTTTAAAAGACTTATATATAAGGCCTGAAACCACAGAGTCCTAGTAGAAAACACAGGGAAAATTCTCCCTGACATTGGTCTTGGAAACAATTTTTGGATCTGAAGCCAAGGCATGAGCAACAAAAGCAAAAAAAAGTGGACTATATCAAACTAAACATTTCTGCATAGCAAAAGAAACACTTAACAAAGTTGCAAAAGAAACCTACAGAATGGGAGAAAATATTTGCAAATCACATATCTGACACAGGCTTAATAACCAAAATATATAATGAGCTCATTCAGCTCAATAGCAGAAAAACAAGTAATCTGATTTAAAAATGGATATAGGACCTGAATAGACATATTTCCAAAGAGGGCATACAAATGACCAACAGGTACATGAAAAGATGCTCAGCGTCATTAAGAACCAGGGAAATGCAAATCAAAGACACAATGAGATATCATCTCACACTCTTAAGATGGCTATTATCAAAAAGAGAAGTGATACGATGTGTTGGTGAAGTTTAGAGAAAAGGAGATGCATGTACACTGTTGGTGGGAATGTACGGTAATTAGGAAAAATACTATGGAGTTTCCTCAAAAAGTTAAAAGTAGAACTACCACATAAACCAACTATCCAACCTCCACTTATCTATGCGAAGGAAATTAAATTACTATATCAAAGAGATATCTGCAATCTCATGTTCACTGCAGCATTGTTCACATAGCCAAGACATGGAAACAACTATGTGTCCATGGACAGATAAATGGATAAAGAAAATGTGAGCTCTATACACATATTATATATGATATTATACATATATTATATATTATGTTTGAATATTATTCAGCGATTAAAAAAGGAAATCCTGTCATTTGCCACAACATGGATGGCCCTTGAGGGCATTATGCTAAGTGAAATAAGTCAAACAGAGAAAGACCAAAATACTATATGATCTTACTATTAAGTGTAACCTAAAAAGCCTAACTCATAGGAACAGATAGTAGAATGTTCCTTGCTTGCCAGGGGTAGGGGTAGAGGAAGAGGGAGACATTGGTCAAGTGGTACGAACTTCCAGTTATAAGATGAATACATTCTAGAGATCTAATGTGCAACATGGTAACTATAAAATTTAAAAAGAAAAAAAAAGAAAAGAAGAAACCTACTTATATCATTCTATTCTGATGTCATTCTATTGTGCCATTCTATTATGATCATTCCATTATATTAGCTGTGTCTATTTTTGGTCTCCAACTGACCCTAACTGAAATGTAAATATCTCTGTGAATTGTATGTTTTATTAGTAGATCCTTAAGTAACCAATATTAGCAAGATTTTTATTTTGAATTAGTTTGAATACATATAAAATATAAAAATAATATAATAGCACTTACTTCCTAATATTGTTTCAGACTTCAAAAAATAAAAGTCTACAGTTATAGGGGTGCTTGAGTGGCTCAATCTGTTAAGCTTCTGCCTTCTGCTCAGGTCATGATCTCAGGTTCCTGGGATGGAGCCCCTCCCCCACCTTGGCAGGCTCCCTTCTCAGTGGGGAGCCTGCTTCTCCCTCTCCCTCTGCAGCTTCCCCTATTGTGCTCTCTCTCCCTCTCTCTGTCAAATAAATAAGTAAAATCTTAAAAAAAGGAAAAAAAAGAAAGAAGTTTACAGTTACAGTTAAAATTCCATGTTTATTCCAGGTCTGCAATTTATTCGTTGTAGGGAAGTAAATTGCACAAATAGAACTGTAACCATTTATGTAAAATATGATGAGTTTTGTAGGGTGAATAGCTGTTTTTAGCCAGTATGTTTTATGGTGGTTTCTTACACAGCAGTAAAAAACCAAAGCTGTATGTATTTTTTACTTGCTTACTTTTAAGCTTTATATTGATGGCTTTGTGTTTCTACAATACCTTTTTTTACTTAACAAAACATTCATGAGATTTATCTACTTAACAGTAGTTCATTCTATTTGAGGTTTATAGTATTGCACTGTATGAGCGTGACTATACTTTAGGTTGTTGATTATTTTCTTATTGATGGACATTTAGGGTTTTGCTTTTGTTTTTGTAATACTGCTAAGTCTTTGTGTACGCATATGCAAGATATCCTGTGTGTGTGTGTGTGTGTAGAATTATCATATTTTGTATCATGAAGTAGTATCTCATATTTACTCACTACTATAATACTGATAATCTAATTATCTAATTATCTAATAATCAGATTATCCTTTTGTTTTTTAAAGATCTAGGAATGTGCAAACAATGAATCATGGAACACTACATCAAAAACTAATGATGTACTGTATGGTGACTAGCATAACGCAGTAAATAAATAAATAAATAAATAAACAAATAAATAAATAAATAAAGATAGATCTAGGAATGAGGCAGCAGGGCAGAGAAGGGTGATCTGTGTCTCTTTGTTTTTGTTTGCATAGGTGGGTTGTTCTCTGGATTAAAAGTCATGGGACTATATGAAACTAAGTACAAGTGGGCAAGATTGGAGATCCTAATACTTGATTTTTATAAGTAATATTTAATATAATTTTATAAAATATTTTTTATTTTTGTTTGCTTAATGGCTGTTCTAATATATTTCATGGTTTTTATTGAATAAGGAAGGGGGTGATGTGTTTGCCTTCATGTGTTTCTGAAGAGGTTTTCTTTGGATTAAACTCCTTAATAATGTTTTCATGTGAAGCTAAATACACATTTTGAAGATTTTGGACTATAACAGTTAATATTTATAGCTTAAGATATGACAAAATTCTAATTTCATAGAAGATATATTAACTTGAATGATATTTTGAACATAATACAGTGTTTTCATGTCATTTTTTTAAGGATAGCATTCTGAATTCTATTTAATGTAGATGATTTATGGATTTAGAAGCATTTGTTCATTCTCCACTATAAAACTGTACCATGGGACATTAAGACTAGGAGTTAATTACCATACATTGGCTAGAAACATAAGAAGCTCATTACAATAGATAAGTCTTCAGATTCATGTTCTGTAGGGAATAGAACATAAAAAAGAAGTAAGACCATAAAATTAAGTGTATCTCTAAAGAGTGAAATAAATCTTCAATTATTTCTTCTTTTATTAGTTGTCCCCCCAACTTTCATACATTCAAAATAGATCTGTTTTCTTCCTCTGGGAGAAAAATGACAGCTTTAACTAAACATATTTTGAAAAGCCTTATTTCTTTGGGGATAGATTTGAAACAAATCCATTGTTTCCTATCTTTAGAGTTTTAAATATGGGCTATCAACTGAACGAACACAATGTAACTATCATTGTTAAGACAAGTATGCGACCAAAAATATAATATTTTCTAAGCTTCTTAAGATAAAAAAGAAATCTCTGTTGCTGGACTGCTAATAATCTGGATGGTCATATCACATTTAAAAAAATCTTTGGACCTAGAAATCATTCAAATATTACTCATTTTGTTTATAGCTTTGAGGTAGGAACTGAATATGCGAGGTGAAAATTTTGTAATAACTCAGCATAGAGAGAGTTTTGCAAGGATTGTATCAGGAAATATTAAAGGATATTTTTCAAGGATTGTATAAGGAAGTACAGTTTCTGAAGTAAATGTATATCCCATTCAGATATTAGAGCCATTTTGGGAAGTTTGTAGATACACAACTATGTTTATGAGCAATGTACAAATTTACTAATAAAATATGGAAATCCTTCCCTGAATAGTAGATTCTAGAGTATGAATACTCTAATAACAAGGTATGTTAGATGCAAACACTCAATCACTGACTTATGAATTTTGGTACTGGGATATATCACTTTGGATGTAGTGAGTGCAAACTGAACAGATATGATAAAATTTTTGTAGGAATGACACACTAGAACAAAATGTAGGCCATCGCTTTTAATATAATATGTCATGGGCATTGAATGTTAGTTATTACATAATATCTGTTAATTTATTCTTTCAACTCTTTGTTTGGCACATAATTTCCTAGAATAAAAAACACAAATCCCAATCTCCTTTGTAGCCAGTACAACCAAGATAGTGTAAGTATATACAATACACAAAAGCCCTTCGTTTTACAGAAGGCTAATATATTGATTGGCTTTCTTCTGAAATCTATAATTTATGATTCTTGGCTTAATAATGTTGTCTTTCCCCCCAGTTTGTTTAGCCCTTGGATACATTTGGAGGTTTTGAGAAAAGGGAAGGGGAACAAGTGTTCAGATCCTGAAGTAGAAAAGTGCCTGAAATGTTCAAGAAACAGCACAGAAATGAGAATAAGTGGAGCAGAATGATCTGGTGAAGGGGAGATACAGCATTAGGTCGGATGCTTTAGGGCCATTGTGAAGACTCACCCTAACTGAGGCAGAAAATCACTGGAGGGTTCTGAACAGAAGATCAACTGTCCTGAATTACTTTTTATTTTTAAATAAGGATTTATTTGAGGATTGCCATTTCTAGTTATCAAACTCTATTTTAATTTTTTAAAATTGTGGTTGGAATACACATAACAAAAAAATTACCATCTTAATCATTTTTAAGTGTGGAGTTCAGTATTGGTAAGCATATTCACACTGATGCGTAACCAGTCTTCAGAACTTTTGTACCTCGCAAAACAGAAACTCTGTATCCATTAAGTAGTAACTTTCTCTTCACCCATGCCTTCCAGCCCCTGGAAACCCCCATTCTACTTTGTTTCTTTGAGTAAGATTCCTCTAGATGCCTCACATAAGGGGAATCATATAGTGTTTGTCTCTTTGTGATTGGCTTATTTCATGTTTTGCCTATTTCACATTTTGTGCACTCATTCATCCATCCATTAGACATTCAGAGTGCTTCCACCTTTTGGCTAATGTGAATACTGATTCTTTAAACATGACTGTGCTCTTTGAGGGTATTTCTTTGAGACCCAGCTTTCAATTATTTTGGATACATACCCAGAAATGGAATCTGGATCACATGGAAATCTTACTTTTAATTTTATTTTGAGGAAATATTTTATACCATTTTTATTAATGTTGGCCCCATTTTACATTCCAGCCAAGAGCACACAAGCACTTCAGTTTCTCCACATCATCGTCAGCTCTTGTTTTCTCATTTTGTTGTCTGGTTTTTGTTTGTTTGTTTGTTTTATTGTAACTGTCCTAATGACTGTTATGAATTACCTTTTAACAGAATTATTCTGGCTTCTCTGGGGGAAGAAAAGGTAAGGAAAGAAGAAATATGTATCATAATCCATTTACACACACATACAGCTGGAAGAATATAACATAGCCTTTCATTTTTTTTTAAGATTTAATTTATTTATTTGACAGAGAGAAAGAGCACAAGCATGGGGGACAGCAGGCAGAGGGAGAGGGAGGAGCAGGCTCCTTGCTGAGCAGGGAACCCAACTCGGGGCTCAATCCCAGACCCCAGGATCATAACTTGAGCTGAAGGCAGTTGCTTAACCAACTGAGCCATGCAGGTGCTTCTAACATAGCCTTTCTACATGAAGTTTGTTCTGATTTATTCCATTTTATTCTAGTTTATTATATTTTTAAAAAATATTAGAAATGATTTTTTAACCACAAATGGATCTCTACCTGCTAATGTAAAACTACTGTTTAGCCTTTGAGAGCAGTTTAGCATGGTGTTTACGGCCGGTATGGACTTTGGGCTTCTCCGCTTACAAGATATGTGTCCTTCATCAAGTTATTTAAACTTGCTGTGCCTCAGTATACTCACTTCACCTCACAGAAGTTTTTCAAGAGTTAATTAACGAAGGATATCATTATTTTTTATGTATCAGAAATATTAAAAATGCTACAGAGTAGTGAAATTGTGTAAAAGGACAAGAGAAAAAGAATGGCAATGGGAAAAACGGTCTCAATTTTATTACTTTTATTATTTAAAACAATTTGGTAGTGAAAAACTTTCTTCACAGAAAACCCAGTGGGAACAGTAAAGTTTAGTTCTTTTTGTTGAAGCCAGTTTGTCAATCCTGACCCCTACCACCCCAGCTGGGGTCCTGAGGAGATGCTGATGGAACTGACCTAATCTTCAGCAAGGACAGTTGGACAGCAGGTGAAATGGGATTGGAGGTTAGTGAGGCCTACTCTTCTTTACATCTGCACTTTCTCTAGATATTCATATTCTGCCAAAAATTATTTACCTTGATGGAGAATGTTGAGATATTCATTTGGTTTACTCCTTTTCCATTATTCTCTTTATATCATTTAAAACAAATGCTAACCTTGTATTGACTTCAAATCTCTGAATCCTTCCAATTAATAAACAAATCTTCCTCTTCCACTGGTTCATTAAATTGAACTATTTTTCTTTCCTCAGCAGGAATCATATAAACAATAGTTGCTCATAAAAGAAAAAAAAATATCTGGATGAGAAGTGCTGATAAGATTAATCTTACACACCGGGGTGCCTGGGTGGCTCAGTGGGTTAAGCCTTTGCCTGAGGTTCAGGTCATGATCTCAGGGTCCTGGGATCAAGCCCTGCGTCAGGCTCTCGGCTTGGCAGGGAGCCTGCTTCCTTCTCTCTCTCTGCCTGCCTCTCTGCCTACTTGTGATCTCTCTCTCTGTCAAATAAATTAATAAATAAAATCTTAAAAAAAAAAGGTTAATCTTACACACCAACAAATAAGTTGCCTGACTTGCTAAGTGCTGCTCAAATATTAGCAATTAAACGATACTAAAGAAAACATAGTATAGTCTCATCCTTATACAAAAATCATTCCAAATTATTAATTACATGATCTATTTTAAGCTAAAAATATGTATTCCATAGAGTTAATATATAAGCTCATAGAAACTCATGATTTGGAATCAGCAGCATGATAATGTAAGTTTAATTTTCAAATATTAAATTCATGAAATATTCAAAATTCATGTCAAAAAGAATGTATGCACTTAAAATTAAAGAGTCATAAAAATTTTAACATCTGATATAGATTAATATTAAATCTAATAATTAAATATTAAATGCAGATATTTAAAATATAATTTATCAGCAATTTCCTTTATGTATTAATGTGTATTATCTGAAGAAGCATAAAATCTGTGTGATCATGGTGTCTTTATATTCACTGCCTTAAAATTTTGCTTTTTTAGGGATCTGTCTTTATTGTGAATTGTTTTAATCAATATTAAAATAGTTTGAATGATTAAACTAGACTTAACTGCCTAACAATTTAAAAAGTTTTCATTTGACTTTACTAAACTTACTAAAATCATTGTTGTCAAGGTTACCAATGACCTACTTACTTTCTGTTGTTAAATAAAAAATAAGTCAGCGCTTAATCTTATTTAACCTTCCGGGAGCATTTGACCTTGCTGATGTTTTTTTCTTACTTTTTTCTAATTGCAAAATTATTACATCAAAATTGAAAGGCACTCAAATAATGTAGAAGTGTCTTAACTATCAATTGAGAGACATTACCTCTTTCCTCCCACTCTCCAGAGATAACTACAGTGAACAATGAGATGCAGGAACACACCTATCAAATAGGTGTTCATGCTCATCCAAATGCATTAAGTCAATAGAAATGCTAAAAATACTTAAACAAGTTAATGAACACATTGCCATTATAAAAATTAATAAGCAAATAGGAAATTAACTTGGTGGACGAGATAATTTGGTGATGGTCCCTAAAACCACAAACACTGACTTTCCATTTTTGATCATCTTTCCTGTAATCAGTTGCTACAACACCCAGAGCTCAGCTGTCTTCCAGCTCAGCTGAGCTCCTGACGAATGATCATTTAAAATTGAGACAAGAATCTGCTTATATTTATACCATAGAAGGAGGCCACTGAAATCCTGTAGGCATTCTGCTAATCTGGGGCTGCAAAATGTTGAGGACTAAGTTCTTCCATGAAAGGTAAATAAATGAAAAGTCAATTAATATTTCAAGAAAGTAACAGCATAAAATAAAAAAAATTACATGAAAGAATTCACAGGAAAAATTATTAAAATAGAAACTGACATTAAGACATGTGATTAATGTTCTCAGAAATATCCATGAAAAGGATATGAGAAAATCTCACACAAGACAAGTAGAAGGAAAATAAAGCAGAGAAAGTCAGAGGTAAGGAAAGACATATGCAAACTGTCAAGATATATTTGGTAAGGATTCCTGCGGGAGAAGACTGAAGAAATAAACACACAAATGGAGGAAAAAATAATGGAATAGTAAATGAATGCAAAGTCAACAGGTCTCTTATGGTACAGGATTTTCATGTCCTGTCTAAAAAGTTTGGGCCTAATCCAATATTACAAAGATTTTCCTCTGATTCTTTCTAGAAGTTTTGTGTTTTTAGCTGTTGTATTTGAGTCTTTGATCCACTTTAATTGTTGTATATGGTGTAAGATTAGGGGTGTGTTCTTTTTTTGCCTATAGATGCACAATTGTTCCAGCACCATTTGCTGAAAAGGCTGCCCTTTTCCCATTGAGGTAATTTGATGTGTGTGTCAAAATTACTTGGCCAGATATCTGTGGGTCTTTTTCTGCACTGTATTCTCTTTCATTCTTCAATGTCTATTTTTATGCCAATACCAGATTGTCTTGATTACAGTACGAAACTATTTTTATTTTATGTTCCTGATTATTTGTCCACATTTTTCCATACACTCGTTGACTCTTTGTATTTTGTTTCTGATGTGTCTTTTTAAAATTTTTTTAAAATTAATGGTTATGGGGTTAATGTTTTTCTTCTTAATGTACATCCTTCATTATTTTTTTCTATATTTCCCAAGTTTACACTTACATTTATTTATGGTCTTCTATTTTTAATTTGGAAGGACTAAAAACACTACTATAATTTCCTTTATGATTTTCCCCCATTGATTCTATGCTTAGATAGTTCTTCCCAGCACTGACCTGTCTACTATGCATCTACATTTTGCTAGTGTCTTAAATTTTTACTTTTCTTTTTTTTCTTAAGATTTTATTTATTTATTTGACAGAGAGAGAGAGAGAGAGATTACAAGTAGGCAGAGAGGCAGGCAGAGAGAGAGGAGGAAGCAGGCTCCCCGCCGAGCAGGTAGCCCGATGCGGGCCTAGATCCCAGGACCCTGAGATCATGACCTGAGCCAAAGGCAGAGGCATTAACCCATTGAGCCACCCAGGTGCCCCAAATTTTTACTTTTCTGATATATGTTCATTTTTTAAAGTCTTTAATAAATTTTGTTTGCATATGGATTCAGTTATGTCCATCAAAGTTCCTTCCTGAGATTTTTCCAAAATGCACTACAAAGGAATCTATTTTTCCTTTTTGATCCCAGTGCTACAGGGGTGTGATCCCACAGGTGGCAATTGCTTTTTCCTACACATAGCAAAACTCCACTAGAGAAGGATGCCAGTCTCTAGATAGGAGACAACTCTGATAAGCACAGTCCTGGGGCCCTAAGTGCAAATACAGCTCGTAATTATATTCATATATGTCTCGGAGTATCTCTATAAAAACTTATTTATCTTCATTCCTAAATTGCAATGTCCACCAAGCAAGGAAATCTCCTTTATGCTCTGGACACACCTGGAATAGAAAAGAAAAAGATATACACAAATATCTGTTGAATGAAAAACAATATTATCTAAAATTTGGTTACATGAACATATATCTTCTTTCTTTTTGTTTAATATTGTATAAGTTGTACTTCTGACAGTATCAACTAAAATGCTTGTGGTATGCTCTCCTCTTCCTTTGGGATGATAACTCTGTTTCCTTATTTTACAGTTATTTGGCATACATACAATTGTTGTTTTGTTTTGTTTTGTTTTAGTTTACCATTCCTTAGACAAAGAGAATTCTAACTAGAGATAGAATGTTTCAGGAGCCAGAGGGTCTGTATTGTTTTACTCTGTTCTTAAACTTCAGAGAGATGTGTCACCTAGAGGATCTAGTAGGTCTATCTATTGAGATTGTACTGGAATAAAATAAATGCATTTCTACCTTTAATGGATGAATCTCTATTTGAACCATCAGAATTCATGAAAAACATTAATTTCCATGTGTATTGTTATCAAAGTTCTTATCTATTACCCTACTTCAGCAGTATTTTGTACATAAGGACTACATTTTCTAGAATACAAAGACATGTGCTATTACTCCTTTCTTCACTGTCCTATTTCCTGCCTTTTTGGTTTGTTTATTTTCTGATAATTTAGTCTATCAATTGATGTTAAAGGAGATTCCCCGAGAGGATGAAGATTCACTAAGAGGGTATCTCTTGGGTAGAGGGATAGTCAGAACCAAGGCATGATGAGCGGATTAGACTAATGGGTAAGTCTGGATACTGAATTTCAGTCAGGACATTCTATCTCTTGCTGCCAGAAATAATTTATGCCCTGCACTCTGCAGCTGCCCATAATATAAAACACTCTAGGCGAACCACTGAGGACTGGAGGAAACAACTCCATGTGGACCATTTTCAGACATTTGGTGTTTAATGACTAAGATATTATGGGAGAGGTGAAGACTTCAGTAAAGAAGGAAAAACAAGAACAATTTTCCCAAAAGAGAAAACATGCACAGTGGAAAATAGAGGGATAAAAAAAGTCCCGCTGCTGTGTAATTCCATCTATGAGAGGCGTGGGAGGCTCCTTGCTGATGTCTGAGGGACTTTTTCTTTTCTTTTATTGGTAACTGCACTTAACATTCCTTCTAAATTTCCCAGAACTTAATCCTTCATTGTATTATTTTCTAGTCCATCCTTGTTCTTAATTTAAAAATGTTAATGTGAGGGTTTTGAAGAAAATGTGACTTATAAATTCATATAATTCACAGTCCAGGCATTGCTTTGAGTTGATTAAATGCTTCCTATTATTAAAGGCTCCAAAGAGCGAACTCTGTGGAAAGGAAGCTCTTGTATTAAATAATGTATTAAGCAACACAATAAATAGTTAAGCCCCCTGTGTTAAAAACAGTAAGTTGTTAGCAGGTACATTAAATAAAATAATTGCATACTGTTCTTGACATAAGATTTATAGTTGTATTATTATTTCATCTTTTGATTTTCCACAACAAGAACTTAGGGAATTTCTTGGTTCTTTATTAACAGCTTATCTAATAGAATCATTTTTATTCTAACATGTACATTTCAAAGGCAATAAAACTTTTATTTCAATTACTATTGGTATTATATTTTAAAAGCTTTATTTAGAAGTTCTCCATTTTCTGATGGGTAGACAAAATCTTATGCAGCATACTTTTCTCACTAGAAATTATGTTTTTATTTTTTTTTTAAAAAAATGCTGCTTTTTAAAAAAAATATATTGATTGTTAGGAATTAAAGGCAGTGATCCTGTCCCTTCCTCATGGTTGGCTCTGACTCCACCCCTTTCTTTCACAGAGACATATAGGATGCAGAATTTATACTCTTTTTTGTCTTTTTTAAGATTTTATTCTTTCATTTGAGAGAGTAAGAGAGTTGAGAGGGGCAGAAAGAGAGAGGGGCAGAGGGGAAGGGAGAGGGACAAGTGGATTTTGCACTGAGCATGGAGCCCAACATGGGCCTCAATCCCACAACCCTGAGATCATGACCTGAGCTGAAGCCAGGAGTTGAATGCTCAATTGACTGAGCCATCCAGGTGCCCTGACCTGATACTCTTTGCTTCCACTCTTACTCAACATTCAGAAAACTAACTTTCCTTGAATGACTATGCTGTAGGAATACAAGGTTGCATTAGATACGTTACTCATCTTATCTAATGTGTAAACGAATGGCACTACTACATTGCCATAGAGATTATTAGAGTGCTAATTGTTATCACTCACCCTTCTACGCTTTTATATCTTTCATCAGACTCCACTGTCGAATGTGCTCATGTAATGATCTCAAATATTTTACAATTATTAGAATTCAGTGGTATCTTCTTAATCTTCTTCCTTTCTACATTTTCTATGGCATTTCACAAGTATTAACACTAAGGTCCTGCATGGATGAGGAGCATGGATGGAAAGTTTCATTTATCTTTCTCTAAAAAGATCCCTATAATAGCAGAACTTTCCAGGATTAGGTGGGTTTTCTCACATCTCCATAGTCTCTGGCTCCCATGTCCTATGGCCTCTCTTTCCCCTACATGTTCATGGTGTGGCTCTTGCTCATGATTTTCACTCTGATGTGTGAATTCCTAAGTCCTTCCAATTTTGTCTTTTTCAGTGTCTATTGCTGTACCACTTTTTTTTCTTTTTTAAAATGTTATTTTTTTCAGTACATATATTTTTTTTATTTTATAACACCTTAATTTTTTTTTCAGTGTTCCAAGAGTCATTGTTTATGTGCCACACCCAGTGCTCCATGCAATATGTGCCCTCCTTAATACCCACCACCAGCCTTACTCATCCCCTTCCCCCTTCTCCTCTATAACCCTCAGTTTGTTTCTCAGAATCCACGGTCTCTCATCCTTCATCTCTCCCTCCGATTTACCCCAATTCACTTTTCCTTTCCTTCCCCTAATGTCCTCCATTTTATTTCTTATGTTCCACAAGTAAGTGAAACCATATGATAATTGACTTTCTCTGCTTAACTCTGTACCACTTTTTCGACTGCTGCTAACACAACCGTCTCCATCGCCTTCTGGCTGATCTCATGGGAGGAGTTCAAGGCTTACTTCTTATTGACTCTTCGACCTAGACCGTTAGCCATAACTTCTCCTTTATGCAGACTAAATATGTTTTTCCAACTGTCTGCAAATTTGTCTCATCCTGGAAGTGTTTGCAGTCATTTCAATATTAAGTTAAAAGTGAAGGTATTTTCTCCACATGTATGAATTGATAATGTATTCCATTTTGTGGCTTTGAGCAAGTTAAACTTTTCCCTTAGTTTCCTCATTAAAAATTAAATGTTTAATTTGAGGAAACAAAAATATCTTCACAGTTGGGTCATTTTTAAAGGTCCACTCACATTCTCCTCCCTTAGACTCATCTGTCCTCTCTCTTTCCTTTTTTTTTTTTTGTTTCAAGTCAGTTTTTTGGGTCATGGATCAGGGTAGAAAAGACTTAAGAACAGATACAGAGGAGAATCTGATGATATCTACATTTTTCCGTCAGCCAAGACTTTCAGTTTAGCTTTTTTTTTTTTAAATTTTACTTCCTTTTAAATAGGAATATCTAACACAATTAAGAAAAATTCTAATTTGAGGTTCCAAGACTTCATCTTAACTAGAGTTCTCTTAAAAGAGTTTCATGCATAATATGCTCCACTTTATTAAACACACATTTTTTTCTGGCTTAGATGTGATAAAACCTAGGGAAGTAGACTAAATAAGAAATAGAGATATTGATAACCTGTTCTCAAAGAATTTGCAGGAATGGGTGCAAGGGAATTATTTGCTAGTTTTCCCAAAAGAAATGACCACTAAAGAGTCAAAGAAATTTTAAGTAATAAAATGGCTTTTTCTTTCATAAGCCAAATTAGAAACTCACTGACATATGTATTTATTCATTTATTTTAAAACATTTGTTAAATAACCACTGTGTTTCAGGAACCTAGAGCATCTGTAACTAACAGGCAGACAAGTGCGAATTTAAGGAAAAATGTATTAAATGCTTTATTAATAGGCTAGTATTGAAAATTGCTGTTCAGAATGCTAGGTTCCCACCCACACCCCCTGTATATTTGGGAATATAAAGGGAATCATGGGCCAGAAAGAAGGGCATTTGACTAGGGGAGTTGACTAACAACTCAACGTGTTGAGCTTATGATCTAAAAAGGAGTTCAATAGAAATCATGAGACCACAAGGGTAAATTTTTGGGAATTTATTGTGGAAGATAGAAAAATGTATAAAAATAACTTGTATTTTCAGTCTAAAATAAGGAAAAATATAAGTGAGGAATAAAATGTTGGAATAAAATATTAATAAGGGAAAAGCTCAAGTGTATAATTTAAAAAGAAAATGTACAATGAAGGTTTAAAACTATTCAAACTGGCTTACAGAAAATTGATTCAATAATGTTGAAGAAATACATAAAGAATCCATTCAGAATTCAGATGAAAATGTGGCCAGTGAAGAGACACAATCACAAAACAGAGAATAAAAATTCTACACCAACATGCTTGAGTTTCCTTAAGAAAGTACAACTAATGACTTAGAAATAATAATGAAAGAAATAATAAAGGAACGTTTTCCTGAGATGAAGAAAAATCAGGAACTACATGAAGAAGGAACTCACTATACGTCTAGCAACCAAAAATATCCAAAACTTCTAACCATCCTAGAGCTGACAGCTATTGTTTCAGATCCACAACCCCAAATCCCAGGGGCAAACAGCAAGAACACTTTTCTTATGTGTCTGGGGATCTGCTGGTGCAGCCCTGTGATGCTATGTATGAGTTATCTGGGAGGAGGCAGGGGCTGATCCAAGCAGGGCTTGGCAGATTGGCCATCACAGGTCTGATGCACATTTTGTCCTGAGACCTATGCTGAAGGGTTAGTCACCTCCCACAATTGCCCTTCTCATGGCCATAGCAAAGACACAAAGGGCACGTTCAAACACACAATCACACATCAAAGCCTTGCTTGCATCGCACCTCTTCACATTCTACCTATGAACCAAATCACATGTGATTTGGATACTTTAGACAAATTCTGTAAGCAACAAATAATAAAAAAAAAATTTTTTTTAATTCCGTAAGCAAATTGAGTCTATCCAGTGTGGCCCCAAATAACTGCCATTTCTTAGAAGAGCTCTGAATAAAAAAAACAAAACAAAACAAAAACAAAACTTAGTCAGTAGCAACCAGAAGAGAATACCTATGCCATTCTTTGCTGTAATGAAAGACATGCTTTTACGTAGTCATGCATTCATTTAATAACTCTACCAGGTTAATTTTATGTATTCTTGTGTAATTCTATACCTAAATTAAATGTAACCTGTAAATTATTTGCAAAGGATATAGCTTGAATTTTGTTCTCACTGAACAAGAGGAAAAAACTTTGATTCTGTTGTCTTTTTATTCTAATAATATATTATTCCTCCTTTTCCTAGTGATTCATTTATTTCTAAATATAAAAGTATGTGGTTTTGCTTTGATGAGATTTAGAATTATATCACCTCTGTGATTCATCACTCATCTCTAGAAGAAGATAGGCAATTTTTGTTAAATCACTCCCAAAGTAATAAGCCTGAAGGCTTCTTTCCTGCCTTTCACAAAATCTAAAGAAAGTTGACCTGCTAATAAAATACCATTTATGTAAATATTCCTGGGTTTCTTATGAATGTTCTCATTAAATCAAATTCACCAGCACTACAAAATGAAAAGTACTACTTGGAAGAAAACGTGAGGGATTCCAAATGTGAGATTGTGTGTGTGTGTGTGTGTGTGTGTGTGTGTGTGTGTGTGTGTGTGTTGCATTATCTTACAATAATTACTGGGATTGGGCGCCTGGGTGGCTCAGTGGGTTAAAGCCTCTGCCTTCAGCTCAGGTCATGATCTCAGGGTCCTGGGATCGAGGCCCGCATCGGGCTCCCTGCTCGGCGGAGCCTGCTTCCTCCTCTCTCTCTGCCTGCCTCTTTCTGTCAAATAAATAAATAAAATCTTTTTTAAAAAATAAATAAATAATTACTGGGATTGGGTAGAAAATTTTGCATATTTTAAAAAGTAATAACAAATAGGAATCAGGCGTCAAAAGAGGAGATGTAAACAAAGAGACACTTTTGTGTAGTGTTCCTGGAAATTGGACCCACTGCAGTCATTCTAGGTAGAGAATCTGACAGTGTTTAGTGAACTTACATATAAATTGTTTTTATTTGAAAATGGCATTATGAGATTTAGAAAGACATGCAGGTGAGGGAGGGTTGGGTTTTATTAATCAGAAATAAAATGCATTATAACAAATGAGCAAAACATTTTAAAACAAAGATATTATTCCCAATAACTCTAGTTACTGTAGCCACTTCTTAAGTGTACGACACACAGTAGTAAAAAAAAATGTCTGCAAATGAAATAAATAACATTTGAGACCAAAAGAGAGAGCTCTGAATTGAAGGCAGTACTCATGTGGTGAAGACTGTAGGTAAAGGGCTTGGATTGGTGAATTTGCAAGTTTTACTGCACCTAAACTCAGGTTTAAGAATACATCTTCAACATGATATATTCTGGTCAAGATCAAAATTTTTCATGATCTGTATCATCTCACCTGTCCTGCTGGACACCCTGAAATAGAGTTAGAAGCTCGAATTCTTACTTGGATCAGGCCGATAGCTGAGCTCAGTGAAACCCTGTTGAAGGCTTTGGCAAGAGCATAAGGCCCTTCTCAAAGGTGCAGCTACTACTCAACACAGCATTTTTGTTGCCACAGAGGAAGGAAGACCTAATACGTCAGGTTTTGAGTTTTTCAAGAAAAGATAGAAACAAAACTGCTTGAATGAATCTCCTGATATTTAAAAGTATTTGGCTTTATCTTCAGAATTCAGGAGCACAGAGTTTAAATGAATAATATTACTGAGCATATGATATGCAGTTGTAATCAATTCTCTAAGTTCTAGATTCTTTTTATTCGCTTCATTTTTAATCCAGTTGAACTGTTTCATTTCATTTTATCATGCCCTTCACTCCTACTCGGGGAACATATTCCTTTCACTTCTTTGGACTCCTTTGACACATTCTCTATGTTTTAGTTACTGATATCCTTAGTGGTAATACTATGGGTTAAATTATATCCACCCCCATAAAATAAATGCTGACGTCCTGACTCCCAAGACCTCAGAATGCGACTACATTTAGAAATAGAGCTATTGCACATTTAACCAAGTTAAGGTGAGATCATTAGGGTGGACTAGCATTAGAACCCAGTATGTTTGATACTCTTATAAGGAGACATTTAGGGTCCTGGGTGGCTCAGTCTGGTTAAGTGTCTGACTTTGGCCCAGGTCATGGTCCAAGAGTCCTGGGATCAAGTCCTGCATTGGGCTGCTTGCTCAGCGGGGAGATCACTTCTCCCTCTGCCTCTGCTCCTCCCCCCCTTCTCCTTTAGGCAAGTGCTCTCTCTCTCTCTCTCTCTCTCAAATAAATAAATAAAATCTTAAAAAAAAGAAGGGGACATTTGGACACAGTGACAGATATACACATGGGATGAACACCATGTGGAGATAAAATAAGACGTGAGATGATGCTTCCAGAAGCCACGGTATGCTGCAGACTACCAGCTAACAGCAGATGCTGGAGGGAGGCATGGAGCAAATTCTCCCTCATAGTCCTCAAGTGGAATCAGCCCGCTGACACCTTGATCTCAGGCTTCCGGCCTCCAGAACTGTGAGACAACATACCTCCGTTGTGTAAGCCACCCAATTTGTGTGACTTTGTTACAACAGCCCTCCCCCCACCGCACACACACACACACACACACACACACACACACACATACACACAATGCAGGTAATCCTTTAGCTTGTCTACTGATCCCACGGTGATCAAGAATGCTCTGATAAATGTACCTATGTATGTCCCTCTAGCAACGTGTGATAGTTTTTCTGAGTTCATAGGTCTTAGGATAGCTACTTCATAAAGTATATCCACCATTAATTTCATTTAATATTGCCAGGCTTCTCTCCAGAATTGTGCTACCAGCTTACACTTGCACTAGAGTGCAGGGCAGGTGTCCCTTGCTCCCATCTGAGGCATTTTTTAGATTTGGCAGCCTTTTGTCATGTGCTTTTCATCTGCACTGCATTTCCCATTTGGGGAAATTATCTATTCATAACATTGAGTCTTTTTCTAATTGAAGAGTAGGATGATTTTTTTTTTTTAGTATTCAGAAACTACACTGCAAGTACTTTCTCCCACTCTTTTTTGCTCTTTTTAATTTTTATGTCGTCTTTTGATGAACAGAAACTTTTATGAATATTTTCCNAGTATTCAGAAACTACACTGCAAGTACTTTCTCCCACTCTTTTGCTCTTTTTAATTTTTATGTCGTCTTTTGATGAACAGAAACTTTTATGAATATTTTCCATTAGAAAAAAAGGCATGAATCTTTTCCTTTATGGCTTGTGCATAAAAATATATAGCTTAAGAATTTTCTCCCTGGGGGCACCTGGGTGGCTTTGCCGTTAAGCATCTGCGTTCTGCTCAGGTCTTGATCCCAGCCCAGCATCCTGGCTCCCTGCTCAGCGGGAAGCCTGCTTCTCCCCCTCCACTCCCCCTGCTTGTGTTCCCTCTCTGGATGTTTCTCTCTGTCAAATAAATAAATAAAATCTTTAAAAAAAAAATTTCTCCCTACCCTGAAATCATAGTGTTATTCCCCCCTAATTTTTAAGGTTCGCACATTAAAGTCTCTGAGTCACATGAAATTAATTTTTCTGGATGGTGTAAAGTAACAAAAACATTTATTTTTCTCGTGTTTCAGAGATACTTATTGTCTGATCCATTCTTTCTCTCTGGTATATAATGCCAGCTTTGTCAAGCATCGTATTTCTAGGTATTCATATTTCTATTTCTAGGCTCTTGACTCATCTATTTTCCTATCCATGAACCAATGTTCACATAGTTTTATGCTTTTATGCACATGGTTTTACAATAGTATATGGCAAAACATTTTTTTTTAGCTTTCTATATAAATTTAAAAAGCAATTTGAGTTCCAAAAAAGTTCTTATGGGAATTCTGATTGGAGTTGTAGTGAATTATAGATTTATCTCAGAATTTACATCATCAAATAACCATAATGTCACCTTGTCCAAACAAGGACGAGTTGGAGAGTTGCCAACATCTTTATTATTGCTTGATGATTTTTATATGGCTTTTAAAAAATACTGCTCAAAAACTATTTTAAAAAATAAAATCATTTCTAAAACATGAAAATAGCATATATTATTTACTTCAAAACATTTTATAATCATTTTATATTGATAATTCAAGCATGAAATATAACAAACAAATTATGTTTGGGATACATAAACATATTTTGATGTTTGTTTTCCATATCTGCCTTTAAAGCTATATCCCTGGTTGTGTCTTCAGATTTTTTTGTTCACCATTTTCTTATTATTTCTTAGTCATTCAAAAGTGTATGTACATTTATTCAAAGTCACATTTTATGGTAATTAGATCTGGAATTGTTGACATCAATCAGTTTATCTCACTGGACTGTAATATGCTTTGTAAAAAATCTTATCACTATAGACGCCAAAAGACTTGGAAAATGAAGAACAGTTTCTGTTAGAAGATATTCTAGATTATGACTTTGTCACATGCAATGTACTAAATTTACAGCTTGATTAATTCCACAAAGAGTGTCTTCTGGCCTTCTTTCAGAGACTTTTTCTTTGGCAGAAATTTATCAAATAATGCAGACAATTTATCAAATAATGATTTATATCTGTGGTTATTTTGATTGTTTTGTCAAATTTAGGTGTTACAAAACGAAAAGACTTCTTACATGCATTGTTCCTGGTATAGAATAGAAATTATTAAATATAAGAATCTATTAAACTATTCTTCCCACAAGTCAAAATATCCTAAATCATAAGTATAAATTTAATTAAAACGTTACATCATTATTTTCAGATAATCAATGAAATCATTTTCCATAAACTTGTTTAAAGTATATGGATGTTACTTATTTTTCAAAAACATATTTTAAAATTTTGTTTGCACAAAATTATTTTATAGACCTACTAATATAATAAAACCAAATTTTTAGCCAACAAATATGTGTTTAATTTGCATTATTTTATTTATTCTTTAACATCCCCTTTCACTCTCCAGAGTTACCTAATAGGATAATAAATTGTATAGTCAGCATATATATATACACACACACACACACATATATATATACATATAATTATAAATAAAACTTTCTCGTTTCATTATAAATATCTTATTTTGAATGAATAAATATCATCTCATCATTATTTAAATATTCCTAGCTGCTGGTTGATTTTTTCCTCCACGTGTCTACTTCACAGTATCCAATTCCAATTTGTCCTATATTTTCTTATCCTAAAGTTTTATTTTTTCTTAAGAAAGTCCACATTTTTTGTAACATTCTAGGACCAAAATTTTCCAAGACAATAACACCCTTAGGCAAATTATGGGCACAATTAGATACCAGCTACACTCTTGAGAAGAGTTAAAATCAAGAAGAATGACAAAACCAAGTATTTATGAGGACATAGAACAATTGAGACATGTGTTGACAGGGAGACTGTAATATAGTACATTTATCTTGGACAACAGTTTTTTTCAGTTTCTTATTAAATGAAATTAATGTCCACACAAAGTTTTGAGCAAAGAATTTTTATAATAGCTTTACTGATGGTAACAAAAAGTCGAAATACTAACTAAAAATTGGAACCCAAATGTCCATCAACAAATAAATGGGTAAATAATTTTGTCGTATTCTTAAAATGGGACGCTACTCAGCAGGAATGAATGTATTGCTGATAAGCGTGTGTGTGTGTGTGTGTGTGTGTGTGTGTGTATGACAACATGGATGAATCTCACATTTTATTGAGTGAAAGAAACCAGATATTAAAGCATATAGTGTTCTGATAAAAATCAGAACAGTGGTTTCCTGAGGAGGGAGGTATGATATGAAACAAATAGGTAATGAATACAAAAGGGTATCAGTATATCTTGACTGACTTGCTTACAGCGGTCACAATTTATGAAACTATATTTTAAATCAGTATATTTTATTTTATGTAAATTATAACTTAATGAAGATGATCAGAACTGCTATTATTTTTTTCTGTAACATTTCTAAAATCACAAAAAATTTGTTCAGAAGCTCTAAGTGATTTTGTATCTATGCATAATAATTTAATGTTTTTTTCTGCATAACTAAATGAATTTCTAAAAACACTTGATAATTTTTAAGAATAAAAATACATCAGTATCAATAAAATAAAAAAACTACTGGGGGCATTTACATTTTATCTAATTTACTTTCCCAGATATTATTTTACCATTTTAAAAGCTGGGTAAATAGCTTTGTTGCTATTATATCCATGTCCTTTTAAGAAAACTAAATTAAATAACTTCCTTAAATGTGAAATATATGTACCAAAATAAGAGCGAATAGTCTCATTTTTTATTACCAGATAATAGGCTTTACATTGGACTAATATTTTCCAAACTATGTTTCATAAAACAATAATTCCCTGTAACATATTTAAAGAAAAATACATACAACTGTGAAATTATTTTTTAAAAAAGTTTTTGGCAAATGAATATAAAATCTTCTATGTGACAATTCATGAAGTTATGCAATATACCTTTGAAAGTTGGAGAGTTGTTTACAAAATAATCTGGTATATAAACACATTGATATTTAGATAAGGTGGCATTTTTCTTAAGAAACCCTCCAGTAAACATATTTTATAGTCAATGATGGCATAGCATATGTTTCTTCCTATGATATGTTCTTTCAAAATTCTTAATAAAATAAAAAATAACATATTTTCTATTTCCCATGACTTAAGAAGCTTAAAATTTCATGTTGATATGGCTTTAATTTCAGGCATTGATTAACCTCTGAGATGTTTTATTATTTTCATTAATCTGAGCATGCATTTTGGTGCTCATGTTCGTGTTCTGTCAGTTGATTTAATTAAAGATGTGTTCATGGGGAAAAGAAGGAAACATTTATAAAACATAATCTAACTCACTGTTACTTTAAGCATTTATTTTCTTGATGGTAGAAGTATTTTTGACACATAGAGCAACAATTTTTTCCTTACTGAAATTGATACATGTTTAATATGTGGAAGATAGCCTGCAGCTTTGGGGGCAGAACTACTCACACTCTTCAAGGACTCACAGAGTATCTGATTTATAAGTACAAAATCCCACAGAATATTACTTCAACCTAAGGTATCCATTTTATGGTAAAGGAAGTTGCAACAATGAACAGATGGCAATGGGAACCCATTACAATGGGATCCATATCAAACAGAACCTGTTCGCCTGCATGCATACTGGACTAGTCTTTTTTTTTTTATGTTTAGTTAGCCACTGTATAGTACATCATTAGTTTTTGATATAGTGTTCAACGACTCATTAGTTGCTCATATATCACCCAGTGCTGATGACAGCACGTGCCCTCCTTAATGCCCATCACCCTGGTACTGCATCCTCCCACCCCCCGCCCCTCTGAAACCCTCAGTTTGTTTTCCCAGAGTCCATGGTTCATTTTCAACCCCTCCAGTTTTCCCTCCCTTCACTAGCCATCAGGGAAATACAAATCAAAACCACAATGAATCATCACCTTACACTAGTTAGAATGGCAAAAATTAACAAAAGAGGAAACAACAAATGTGGGTGAGGATGTGGAAAAAGGGGAACCCTCTTACAGTATTGGTGAGAACGCAAGCTGGTACAGGCACTCTGGAAAAGAGTGTGGAGGTTCCTCAAGATGTTAAAAATAGAGCTACCCAATGACCCAGCAATTGCCCTGCTAAGTATTTACCCCAAAGATAACAGATGTAGTGGACTAGTTTTTTAAAAACATAGCAGTGGTGTCAGTTTGGAGATGAAACCTTTATTAGTCAGGGCTCCCCAGAGTAATTAACCAATAGGATATATAGAGATATGTAAGAGGAGATTTATTATAGGCATTGGCCCACACGATTATGAAGACTGAGATATGCATCAATTTGTTGCCTGCAAGCTGGAGAAGCAGGAAATTTAGTGGTAAAGTTCACTCCAAGTCTGAAGGCCTTAGAACCAGGAGGCTGTTGGTGTTAGTCCTAGGATCCAGAAGTTCGAGACCCCAAAATTCCAATGTCTGAAAGTAGGAGAAGATGGATGAACCAGCTCAAGAAGAGGGAGGGAGAATTCACCATCCCTCCACCTTTTTGTTCTATTCAGGCCCCCAGCAAATAAGATGATGCCCACTCACACTGGGGAGGGCAGTTTTCTTTACCAAGTCCAATGCTAATCTCCCAGAAACAACCTCCCAGACACAGAGAAACAATGTTTCTATCATCTATCTGAGTATCCTTAGCTCAGTCAAGTTGACCCATAGGATTAACCATCACAACACCTATGGCAACTTTCATGGCCTAGCTTCTATTGGTATATTTGGCAGTCTAAAAGTTGTTTTAGAACTTGAATAGCTAGATTCTTTTGAAAACTAGTCTCATTTATTCAATGGCTTAATAAGCTTCTTATGTGTATATTTTTTTTTAATTTTTTTTAGGACCCTTTCCCCTTTTTATTTATTTATTTGACACAGAGAGAGAGAGATCACAAGTAGGCAGAGAGGCAAGAAGAGAGAGAGGAAGAAACAGGCTCCCTGCTGAGCAGAGAGCCCGATGCAGGGCTCAATCCCAGGACCCTGAGATCATGACCTGAGCCAAAGGCAGAGGCTTTAACCCACTGAGCCACCCAGGTGCCCCTTATGTGTATATTTTTAACCTATTCCATTTGCCAATAACTATATTAAAAATGTTTTGTTTTGTTTTCCTAGAAATAATTATCAAGCCCAAATTGGTTTTTGATACCTTTCCCTATTCCATTTCCTTCAACTTTAGAGCAGCAATCTTGAGAGCTTCAAGCTTGGCTGCAGGGAGGGAGGGAAGCTATTTCAATCTCATTTCGTACTGTTTGTTGTTTTCCAACTCCGAAACTCCATATTTCTGGAATCACTCTATCTACATTCTCTCTGCCTACACCAGCCAATTGTTACTCAAGCCCACATTTTTATTTATATTCCTTGTTACACTCAGTTAATATCAACCAAAATACCTAATATTCTGTATCAATCTTTTCCCTTATAACTCTAGGTTTGATTGATATTATGAGTTGAATTGTGTTCCCACAAAATTCATATGTTGAAGGTTTAGCCCACAGACTGGACTTATTTAGAAATAGGGTCATTGTAGATGCAATTAGTTAAGTTAAAGGTTTATTGCAACTGGGTGCTCTAATCTGATATAATTAGTGTTCTTATAAAAAGGATAAATATGGGGCGCCTGGGTGGCTCAGTGGGTTAAAGCCTCTGCCTTCGGCTCAGGTCATGATCTCAGGGTCCTGGGGCTCTCTGCTCAGCAGGGAGCCTGCTTCCTCCTCTCTCTGCCTGCCTCTCTGCCTACTTGTGATCTCTCTCTCTGATGAATAAATAAATAAAAATCTTTAAAATAAAAAAAGGATAAATATGAACACAGAGACACACAGAGAGAATACCATGTGACTATGAAAGCTGAGTTTGGTTAGTGTTTCCATTTTGCTATCCCATCCACAATGCCATTTATCTTTTTATGTAACATTAGGTACTTCTTGCCCCCAAATTACTAAGCCAATGTCATACATTTAGATTTTTATCATGGCAGCACTCCGCATTGAGATAACAATTTTATATTAATTAAGACAATTCTAACTGCTGTTATAAAAAACACCACCAAAGCTCAGTAGTGTATCACAATAGGTATTTATTTCTCACTCACATAAGTCTAAGTAGAGGTGATAGAGAAGGAGAGACCATCTTTGCAGGGCCCCAAGCTAATAATGCAATCTTCACCCTCTTAAACATATGGTTTCCATGGTCACACTGGACATTTATATCAATCCAGCCTACAGGAAAGAGAGAGAGATCAGAAGACTATATGGTCAGTCATGGAGGTGACATTTATTAGTTTCACCTGCAACTCCTTGGCTAGACATAGTCATAAAACTACACATAATTGCAAGAGAGTCTGGGAAAGGTGGTTTAGCTATGACTTCAGGAGGAAAGTAAATGGATATAAAGCCAATGAAACAGTTTCTATATTCTGTTAAGCATAAAACTGCCCCATAAAAATTTAAGTAATTTCTTTTTTGGTGAAATAACTCTACATGAAAGTACTAAAGTATTAAATATTTAAAATGAATTGGGGTGGAATTCATGCATTCATTTCACAAAGATATATCCTTTTGTCTCACTGGCAGAATAAAACCAGTTTAAGCAAAATTTGTAGATGTTATATTGGACATTCTCACTAATGTATTCCTTTCAGGCTGATCCCTGAAGACATCCAACTGGCAAACATAATTTTAATATCAAAGAAATGACTAAAGAGGCAAAACTCATGCTGTGAATTTGATTCAACTTATGAGCTGTAGTTGGAAAATTAATTTTAAAAGATCAGATGGACATAAGGAAAGCTGGTCCTGAGGTGATTGCCAATATTAAAAAAAAAATGAAAACCAATTCCCCCTTTATTCATTTACTTGAGCTTTTTATAAGAAAAGCCATAGAAGCCATATACATGAGGTCATAGAAGCCATATACATGAGGTCATTGAATTGACACAACTTATTGTAAGAATTAGAGATTAATAATGATATGGAGGATTTTAGAATAAATGTATAAAATCATTTATAATAGCATTACATTGTTTCTTTAAATTTGATTAGGAATAATTCAGATATTATTGTGCATTTGTAGAATTTGACATGCTGATTCTAAAGTTTATATACAAATGCAAAGTGCCTAGAATGGTTAAGACCTTGAAAAAGAAAAAACAAACTTGGAAATCTTAAACAGAATGGTTTCAAGATTTACTACTATAAGGTTACGGTAAGTATAGTGATAGAAATTATAGTAAGGGTTGAAAAAATAGAGAAATAAAACAGAATAGTGTCTCCAGATGTAGGCCTAGTATTTTATTTATTTATTTATTTATTTGTTTGTTTGTTTATTTGTTTATTTATTTATTTTTTTGAGAGAGAAAGAGAGTGAGCAGGAGGGTAGGGAGAAGGGGCAGCTGGAGAGAATTCTAAGCAGACTCCACTCTGAGTGCAGAGCCCAATGTGGGGCTCAATCTTATGACCCTGAAATCATGACCTGAGCCAAAATCAAATGTCAAATGTTAACTGACTGAGCCACCCAGGCACCCCTGATAAATTAATTTTTGATAAAGTTGATAAGGTAATTCAACAAGAATGGAAACACTTTTCAAAAATGTTACTGGAAAAAAGTGAGAAGCTAAATGTGAAAAAAAATAAGCATAGCCCATTATCTCACAACATACACAAAAAATTATTGCAAGATAGGTCATAAGTGCAATGTATAAGCTAAAACAATAAAATTTCTAAAAGAAAACATAGAATAACTCTTTCTCCCCTTTCTCTTACGTTCTTTCTCTCTCTTCCTACATTAACCCTGCTTCTAATACCTCCTAAATGATTCAGTCAGGCCCACTGAGATTTTCTAGAATAAGCTCCCTTATTTACATCAGCAAAATACTTTCACAGTGATAATTACATTAGTGTGTGAATTGAAAAACCAACAATTGTCGCTTAGCAAAACTGACACATCAAAAAAGAAAAAAATTCACAAAATGATTTTCATCAAAGTCAAAATTTTTGCTCATTGAAAATCATAGTTAATAAAAATGAAAAGTTAATGCACATACAGGGAGAATATAATCACTATACTTAAATCTGACCAAGGACTCATAGTAAGCATATATAAAGAATTCTTACAAGTATGAAAGACAAAACAATAAAAATGGACGAAAAAGTTGACAACTTATTAGGCAGAATAGATAAATGTCCAATAAACATGTGAAAAGGTGTTCAATATCTTTAATCATCAAGGATGTGCAAATAAAAGAAAAACAAAATATCTCTGCCCCTCATTAGAACAGCTTAAATTAAATAAATTGATAATACCAAGGAGGGGGAAGGATGAGGGGTAATATTGCTGGTGTGAATGAAAAAAATGTACAACCACTTTGGAATATTCCTTGATGGTCTCTAATAAAATTAAGAGTACACCTACCCTGACCCAACAGTTCTATATTAAGTATTTATCCAAGAAAAAAACCACACAACTACATAAAGTCTTATTAATGAATGGTACCAGTTTTCTCATTAAGTTCATAGCATAGAATCATTGCATTTTTAAACTTTTTCTTTTGAATAACTTTTAAAAACATTTTTTATAAATATGTTACATTTTTATAGTAGAAAATGTCAGCTAAATATCCAATCCTCAGCTATTAGAATTGTCGTATTTTGTTAATGCTCTGCTAGAGAAGAATATACTACACACAATTGCATAAAAATGAGGATTTGACTCTTAAAAATATATATTTACTCCTTATTATAAAGCAAAACACAACATGATACTTTTGTGAATTAAGAAGTGACTGATTTGGTGATTGATAAGTAAAAATGACTCAGAAAATGTACGAATTATAAGTTCTCATAGAATTATCTAAGAGCTCAAGTGGTTGACATTTTATTCTGCCTCTTCCAATTCCTGTCTCTTCCCCTAATGCACTTACAGAACACATTTTGGATAAAATATGCTATCTGTCATTTTGAGAAAGTTTATCAACTTGCCCTCACAGAACTAATAACAGATGCCAAGAAAGCTAGTGTTTTCCCAAGACTGAATTAAGTAAACAAAGAGGGGCAGAAACTGGATTCAATGAGAGATTTGCATACAGATAGGAATAGATGATTGAGAAAATGCTGTATTTTCCCAGGAATTATGAGATAGATATAGTTCCAGATTTTAGGGCAGATGGCTGGATAAGCAGTCAATAAAAGGTTATTTTCATAAGCAAAACATCCAAAACTTCAAGGAAGAATATTTCTCACGGAATTTAACTTCTCTAGACTCCAGAGCACAAAGAAAAGAAGAAATTTGAACACGATATTAATACAGACCTCAAAAAAAGTGTTACATAAAAAGAAAGATCACACACCAACAGAAGATACATGCAAAATTCTAAATAACATATTAGCAGACAGAAACTAGTGTTTGTTAAAAGTTTAACACAAAAAGACCATATGTGATTTTTTTTTCTAGGAATGCAATAGTAGGAAATGCATTTTACTAATAAATTTTTAAATGAGCATAAAAACAGAGGCTGTTATTTGCTAAAATTTAAGATATAATCCTGGCGAACCAAAAGCTATAATAAAATAGGAACATGAAGTTATTACCAAATTCAAATGAAGTTTACAATTTCACACCCACCCACACACACATAAAAGAGCTACAAGCCAGAAATAATAAAGGCGTGATAGTCTCAGAGTGGTTAAGAGCATCCAATCTGGAATCAGACTGCTCGGGGGTAATTCCTGGCTCTGAAATGTTCATTATGACCTTAGGCAAGTTGCCTAACTCTCTGTGTTGCAAGCCTTCATATATAAAATGGGAATAAAAATAATATACACCTTATTAGGTTGCAGTGAACATTCAGTAAGTTGATGTATGTTAAGTGGACAAGTGCCTGATCATCAGCAAACACTATGTTGGAATTTATTATTGTTAGTATCCCTACTGTTGTTTAGACCAAGCTGAAAGATGATATTAAGAATACCTGCAAATCCCAAAGGTCTGCATTGATTTCATTAAAAATAAATTGAGGACATGGTGAATAATCCTTTTAATGTACTCTTGGATCCTATTGGCTAGTATTTCGGTGAGAATTTTTGCACCTCAATGTTCATAGCAGCAATATCCACAATAGCCAAACTACGGAGAAAGCCTAGGTGTCCATCAACAAATGAATGGATAAAGAAGATGTTTATACACACACACACACACACACACGTTCTATATGTTCTAGCACATATATATGTATATATGTGTATATATAGAATCTCATGACCCTATACACACACACAAACTCATGCACACAAAGGAATATTATGCAGCCATCAAAAAAACAAAATCTTGCCATTTACAATGACATAGATGAAACTAGACGGTATTATGCTAAGCGAAATAAGTCAATCAGAGAGGGACAATTATCATATGATCTCACTGATTTGAGGAATTTGAGAAATAAGACAGAGGATCATAGGGGAAAGGAAGGAAAAATGAAACAAGATGAAACCAGAGAGGAAGACAAACCTTAAGAGACTCGTGTCAGGGAACAAACTAAGGGTTGCTGGAGAGGAGGGG
>LNAC01000331.1:1832567-1854165 GCA_002007465.1 Ailurus styani
GGGGGGGGGTTGTGCTATGGTGAATGCTGTGAAAGGGGTAAGTCCGATGATTCACAGACCTGTACCCCTGGGGCAAAGAATAATAATAATTAAAAAAAGAAAAGAAAAGAACTGTACTCAGTGACACATAGGCAAGAAACCTTGCTTGGTTCCCAGATCCTTCTTTCCTTTGAAGCTGAGCTATAAGTCACTAATGAAAGGGGAGAAAACACTCCTGATTCCTGGCACAAAGCAAATATTCAGTGACTCTGGGAAAGGGCTAAAAGCAAAAGTTGTCTGCCCCTGGTGGGAAGGGGTAGCAAGAGAAAAATTCATTTGAGCCTATAATCTTGCATCGTTGCATGTAGATGTCTGCTTCACAGAGCAGGTGCCAGGAAAATTACTGTTACCTACGATCTCTCGAGGATGCCCAAGCTCAATCTTATGGATACAAAAAGAAAAGAGGAGAAGGCTGAGAAAGTCTTATAGCAGAGGCCCAATGCACAATCCCAGCCTAGACTGAGGCTAGAGTAAAAGTCGCCGCCACAGCCCTCGAACTGAATAAGAAGCAACAGTATTCTATTGTGTGATGAGGGGAAGCACACGGAGAGAGGGCTTCTCCGTGGGGAAGACATGTAGGGGCTACTGAAGGTTGAAGATGGAGCAGGAACATCGAGGAAAAAAATCTGTCACTCCTGGCCTTAAGCCAAGGACAAGGCAACAGGGGTCCAGTGTGGAAGGAATTTGTAATTCATGATGCAGGGAAGGCAATTACAACAAAAATAAAACGGAAACCCAAACCAATGACTGGCCAGATTGACTCAAAACCTCACACTGAAGACCTTCCAGCAGAAGAGACATGTGCATTTCTGAGCCTCGGTATTAACGACGTCAGTGTTGACTATTAGTTAATGCATACACAACGTGCCACATTAAATCAAAATGTATGAGACATACAAAAAAATAAGAACAGAGTAAGGAAACAATCCGTTGTCAAGATAAAAATCCAGTCCATAGAATCAGACCCAGAAAGGACACAGATGTTGAAATTACAAGGCAGGTAATTTAATAATTAAGACTCTTTTGGTACATCTAGTTTCCTAGCATAATAATGAATAGCACCCCCTTACACTTTCAAAAGTGTTTTGACTTGGGCAGTAATTACATGATTATCTTACTTATAAAGATTTCACCTAATTTACCTTTAAATTTCACAAAGGATTGTGAATCAGAAATAATTATCCCTATTTTACAGATAATAAAATATATCTCAGTAAGCTTAAAAACTTGCCCAAATCAATCTATAGACTGTGTTGTTATTCAAACACAGCACATTCGATTTAAAGTCTCAACTTTACTAATTCAGGCATCACTGAGTTATATAATTTTTAGATTTGGGTAAATTTCTCCTGTTCAAGCATAAAGTTTAATAGACAACTGATTGTTCTACCTAATTTATAAAATTTACTCTAAGTCTCATTTCCAAGTTCTGGCATGGTTTTCTTCACAAACTGAGATTCACTTGGGCAGAGATTAAATTCTTCTCATCTGTTTCTCATGTATTTTCAGTGGTTTTTTTCAGACCTAATCATTGACTTCCTTATTATTTCTGAGTTTAATCTCATATTATGCAAAGAATTTTCTTTTGCATGCTCTGGATGGTAGTCACTATCAAAGCAGAAATACTTTCACCTTCTGAATCAAAAAAATTCTCAGAGCTTCAGAATTAATTAATTTGAATTCAAAAGCAACAAAATTAAACAGACTGCTTCAGTGACAATAACATAAAAAGAATAATGAAAGTAAATCAGTGGAAACAACTAGGAATAAATAAAATATTTCCCTCTTCTTTTTAATTCAAGGTCACAGGAATGAACATTTTTTTACTCTTATTGATATTTATGCAAATTACATGTCCAGTTTACATTCAAAATTCTAAGAATTTGTTGTATTGTAATTGGGAATTAGATGGAGATAAAAATATTGTTTAAAAAATGTTATCTTTGAGGAAGCATTCAATTTGCTGTGATAATGGCAATGAATTATCTGATCAATAAGATGAAATTCAACAATGCTATCTACTAACTTAAACTCCCATAGGAGGTACTAGATAGAGCAGATTGAATAGGAAACCAACTCTGCGTAGCTTTCTAAAGTATTGTAATTTCTGCTGTCAGATCACAAATCTGTATAAGGAGTGCCTGAGTGGCTCAGTCAGTTAAGAGTCTGACTCTTGGTTTCAGCTCAGGTCATGGTCTCAGGGTCCTGGAATTGAGCCCCACATTGGGATCCGGGCTCTGGGCTCAGTATGGAGCCTGCTTGAGATTCTTTCCCCCTTCCTCACCCTCCCCCTTTGCTCCTCCTCAGACTCCTGCTCTATCTCTCTCTAAAATAAATAGATAAAATCTTAATAAAAATGTGTATAAAACCAGGGAATGAGAAACTCACATATATTGTGAATTGTCCCTACAGGTGAAAATTAATTACCAGCAATAATTTTTGGCAAGCTAAAGGTTTTTCTTGCTTTCTTACTTCCTTATCATAACCATATTTTATTGAAAGTCATAACTGAATTTAGCTATGCCCTTTTGAACGGAGTATGTGAAACCACATCCTATGTTTCTGCTGGCTGTTGAAGCAGAATTTTGTTGTTGCCTCCCTGTTTCTTCAGGATCAAATATCAATTGCCAGGCTTTGACATTGAGTGTTACTTCCTGTGCCAAAAAATTTCTTAACCTTGGTTTAAGAAGCAGCCTTAACCATTATTCCTCCCCAAATTCTTATAATAGGTTGGTTGTTTCTCATTTAAAATGAATCATGCATTTGGTATTGTGTGTACAGACTAAATGCCAAACCCAAGGTCATGCAGATTTTCTCCTTGACTTTCTTCTTCTTCTTCTTCTTCTTCTTTAAATTAACATATAATGTCTCCTTTACTTTCTTTTAGACATTTGTAACTTTACATTTTTCCTTTTAGGCCTATACCCCATTTGGGGTCAATCTTGGTATATGATGTGAGGTATATGTCAAAGTTTTGTTTTGTTTTGTTTTGCATATGGATGTCTAATTGTCACAGCACCACTTGAAAAACGATTCTGTCTCCACTGTCTTTGCATCTTTGTCAGAAATCAGTTGACTATGCTTGTTAAGTCTGTATTTGATCTCTCTACTCTGATCTTATACATATCAGCTCCAAGCTCTCCAATACCACATGTCCCAGTTAGGGCAGCTTTATAATAAGTTTTAAATCAGGTGATATGAGTTCTTCTTGAGTGCTGAGACCAGTTCATGGGAGCTCTGAATTATTATGACTATTCTATTTCTATTGTCTGTCCAATGTATTTTAGAATCACCCTGTCAATATCTAGCACAAAGATCGCTTTGAATTTATGGATCAAATCAGGGAGAAGTGATATCTTAATAATACATAATCTTCTATTCTATAATCCTTTATATCTATTTCTCCAGCTCATAATCCATTAATATGTACTTTACTACTTCATTTTTTGTGTTACTGTAAATAATATTGATTCTTAAATTTTAGATTTCAGTTGTTCATTGCTAATATGTAGAAGTACAAATAATTGACTTTTTACTATAGACTTTGTATCTTGGGAACCTACTAAACTCACTTGCTAATTCTAAAATCTTGTGTGTGTGTGTACATGCTTTTGAATTTTCTACTTACACCATATGTTGTCTGTGAAGTATAGGTGTCTTATTGAAGAATAGTTGACATACAATATGTCTTTCTTTTCAATCTGATGCCTTTTATTTATTTTTTGCCTTATTGCACTAGCTAAGATTCCAATGCTATTTTGAATTGGAGAGATGAGAGAACACCTTTCTTTTGTTCCACATCTTATTAGGAAAGTATTCATTCTCTTACCACTAAGAATGTTGATAGCTGGAGATTCATAAATACCCTTTAGGTGAAGGGAAGTTCTTTAGGCAGAATGATTGTGATATAGGTCAGAAACTAACTTACTTATCTCCGATAGGGATATTTTGAGGTCTACTCTATCCAAAATTTTCTATTCCATCTTTCTTTTGGTGAGCGCTTGTATGGTATCTCTTCCTCCATATTTTTACTTCAAATGTATCTAAATCTTTATTTCCAAGTGGGTATTGTAAACAGCATGCAGTTGGATCTTGCTTTTATATCTGATCTGATCATCTCTATCTTTGAACTGGTGTGTTTGGAACATCTGCATTTAAAATGATTATAGAAAAAGTCGTAACCCAGCTGTTTTCTTCTTTTTCGTTACCGATAGTTTGACTTTTCAGGTTTTTTAAGGTACATTATCACTTTGAAGTGTTATAGATGTTAAACTGGTAATTTTTTGTTTGCTTGCTATTTTAATTGCCTTGTTTTTAAATAGAGGATAATTCAGATGATTTCAAACAATGCTGCTGGTGCTGCTATCTTGCCACCATCTAGGTGAGTTATGTTCCAATATGAAAAGGCTTCTACTTATGAATAAAATTATTAAGAAAAGTAGACACGACGTATCATTATTTAGTTCTTCTAGCCTGTTGATATGATTTCGTTATGCCCTTATCTTTCTCAAAATCCAAGATAACTTTCCCTTATTTTCCTTACTCAAAAGATAGTTTAAACAGCCAAAAAATTACTTCTCTTGATTTTGAAGATTGTATCCATGTTACCAGACCCAAAATCAGAGCTCACGCAAAACAACAGTAAGGCAAAGCACAGGCTCTGGAGATAGATTCACATTTGGGTTAAGTCCGATTAGTATCAATGAACTTTGTGCAATTTGCTTTATGTTTATGCCTTTACCTTTCTCATCTGTAAAACAGGATGATAATTCTAGTACCAGAGAATTTTTGAGCATCAAATTAGCTTTTTAACAAAAAACTCTTATAGGGGACCTAATATGTGTTTGCTAAGAAAAATGTGTCATTTTTGTCATTCTCACATCACACTCCTGAGATAGATATTTCTGCAATTAATTGTATTTTGCAAATGAGAATAATAGAGTCAGAGTATACTTACTATTCCTAAGGTTGAGCAGATTTTGATGCCAGAGGCATTACATTAATTCAAGCTGCAAAGAAGGATAGTTTAAATGTTTAAATGGAAATTTGGAGTGTTAAAAAAAAAATACCACGCTGTTGAACCATTTGCTCTCCTTCACTGGAAAGTGTTCTTGTTTCATAGATAATAAAACTGAGTGAGCCACTAGAAGAAAAAAAGGAAAGCTCTGCATTTCTGACTTAATTTTTATCTTTATATTTACGTAACACAGAATCTACCTTTATTGTCTATAATGGGGTATGTATGATAAAAAGGAATGTCATCAAAATGCACGTGAGCCCAAACATCTTTGAGAATTATAGACAGGACCAGAAAATTATGACTGCTTCATGAATAATAACTTTGAATCTCCATTATTCATGCTTTGCAAGAAGAGTCTCATGGAATTTCATTATACAAACTTTCTTTAAAGAAGGTGGGGAAGAGTTGAACTTAGTTACATTAAAACACCTAATGAAGCATCATTTTATTTGAATATTAAGTCCAATTTTTTATTGCAACTACATGTTTTAATTTTGGAAATTGCAATGGGAGCAGAAATCCTTGAAGAGACATCAGTTATTCTGTTAAGGTGTGATTAATTACACATAAGGCAATTTTAACTGAGTGAGAAAATCACAACACTCTACTTTGATTCCTTGTTTCTTCAACCTCCAACCACAGTTTCAAAAGCTCCATATTGTCTTAGGTAGCTTCATTTCTCTTCTATTCAGAAAGATCTTTGCTCTTAAATTTCCAACCCAAACTGTCCAATAGATTCACAAATATTCATTCAGAAAAAACATTTACTTATTTCTACTACAGATACACTTCATGGCAATAGAGATGCTGTGGAGAAAAACACATATAAAACCTCACACTCATGAATCTTTGTCCTGGGAGTGAAGGACACAAACTATCAGCAATTTAACCACTAAACATAATATTACATTAAGTCTTACTCTGCTTCATTGGAAACAGGGAAAGCATTAGAAAGGAATAGCCCCACTTCTGCTTGTATCTCTCCATTTCTCTTCCCTGTTCTAAATAATTTGGTGACCTTCTTATTATTTAAAACTCACTTCATCTTTTGTTTTTGAATGGAATTCACTTTCTTCATTGTTGTCCAAACTATGTCCTATCACTTTTCGACTCCTCCCTCTGGCTGCTTTCTGACAGAGCACCAATTCATTTCAGACCTCTCCCACCTCATCTCCTCCTTTCACATGCAAACTGCTGTGTGTGTGTGTGTGTGTGTGTGTGTGTGTGTGTGTGTGTGTGTGTGTGAGAGAGAAAGAGAGAGAGAGAGAGAGAGAGGAGAGGCGGCAGGAGACACAGAGCACTCACTCTCTCCACTTCCTCAACTTCCACTAACTCCTCAACCTGCCATAAACATGGTTCCAATTCTCTAAAAAGTTCTCAGGATGAAAATGCTCTCACCAAGCAATTCCATATGGATTAGAAAACCTAAAGGAGACTTTGAACATTTTTTATTCATCATCTGCTCCCTTAATGGCACTTGAAATCATTGATCATTCCCTCTTTCTCAATCCACAGCTGTCCCTCGGCTTCCATCACGTCCCACGCTCCTGGATTGATCCCACCTCTCTGGTTATTTTTATTCAGTATATGTGCTTGCTGGTTCTCTCCATGGAATGTCTTTCAGGCACCTTGGCAAAAACTATGACAAACTGTAGTAAACTGACCTTTTTCTTGCTTCCTATTCTCTAGCATTTTCTCTGTCACTTAATGGCATATTTAGCAAATTCCCCAAAGCAAGAATTAAGAAATTACCTTTAAACTCTTTTCTCTCGAGAAACATCTACACATGGGAGGCCTGGGTGGCTCAGTTGGTTGAGCAGCTGCCTTCGGCTCATGCCATGATCCCAGGGTCCTGGGATCGAGTTCTGCATCGGGCTCTCCGCTCAGCAGGGAGCCTGCTTCCCTCTCTGCCTCTACCTGCCACTCTGCCTGCTTATGATCTCTCTCTCTCTTTTTCTGACACATAAATAAATAAAATCTTAAAAAAAAAACGAGAAACATCTACACACAACCAATTGTGAAGTATTATCATTCTTATACTTATTTTTCTATCAGTCCCATCCTCTTCTGCCCATACTCACTGCTATACTTATAGTGTAGTTTATACATTTATACATGTACAATAAAAGCCAAAATGAACTATGAGTTATAGTACTTAACATTCACTCAAAAATCTGCACATTTTCTGTGGTTCAGACATCATTCTAGGGGCTAAGGACACAAACAGATGGTCAAACCAGATGCCCTCAGCATACTTACCATCAATGGGAAAGAGATTATTGCAACTTAGTTTGTTATTCTCTAACTTTGCATTATTCATGTAAATTACTGACACAGCAGCCAAAGCTATTTAAAAAAATGAAACAGGAATATGATCAAATGGCCCATATACTAATAATCTTCTGAAGGATCTGTGATTTCCTTAATAAATATTGTCAGCTTCTTGCTAATCACTTCACTCCTTATCTATTCAACTTCTTTGGGTACTGTGGTACCTGCACTATGCATTCTACCTATACTCAGCATCTTTACATAAATAACTGGGGATAAGAGGAAGCTTTATAAAGCTGAAGAAGGAGCATGCAGCAAATTAAGGCAAGAAACAAAAACAAAATCCCTGTAGCAAGGAGGAAGTGAAGCAATGCAACCCATACAGGGTCACAATCAGATATGGATAATCACTAAAAGTACGATAAAAATATTCAAAATCAGTAAAGAGAAAGTGAAGGAAGAAAGAAAGCCCGATAATCCAACAGAAGGAATGACAGAAGATGAAAAGAAGAGAAGAAGAACCATAGAAAGTGGGAAACCCCACACACAGGAAGAATTCCACGTGTTATCAGTGACCACAACCAATGTTAAGTTCCATTAGAATGCAGTCTTCACAAGAGTATTTTCCCCATGTTTTGCTCACGATACAGCCCCAGCATCTAGAATATGTATATATGTGTACTTGCAGATATTCAATAAATAGTATTTGAGTGAAGATGGTTTAATACACATATAAAATACTGTGTCATGCATCTTTAGGCAAGTTTTCACAGTAATTAAGTGAAGCAAGAACTACTTTATAAAGATTCCTTAATAATATAATACAAATGCCTTATCTCAGCTACAATGCACAGAATTGTAGGAAACTGGGAACACAGCCCCCTCCCTGACTCTTCCCTCACCTCTCTTCTTCGCCCATAACAGACTTGGGTGCTCTCTGCAGGAAGCTATTCGCCTATTCCTGATTATTTAATGTGAGGTTGTGGATTTTCTTGCAGTTGATAACCGGTTGTATTCTGGTTCCCATCTCCCATCTGTATTTTTTAACTTTAAGATTTTGTCATGTTTTCTTTGTCAAATACCTAAAGCAGCTTAGACTAAATTTAATAAGTCCAAATTCAAACAACTGAGATAAAATTATGTCAAATTAAACATTTTTGAACTCTTGTTAATTGACAAAGTGGAGGAAAAATGGAAAATATAGTTTGTTAAAGATAAATTCATTTCCATAACTTCAAAATGAGATATTAGATGATAGCGTGAAATAGATAAGGAAAGGTAATGGGATTTAGTACCTTAGAGATTATGCTTTTACTGCCATGGAGGAAAAACTAAATATAACACTGTGTGAGTTGAGCCTCGTAGCAGAGAAATAGTTTTTTTGAAATATTTTTCAGCTATTTATTTGGCTCTAACAGTGAAATATTTTGTTACGATTTTAATGAACTTCATTGGTATAAACCACCTATGTTAGAGATGAATTAAGATGTTGAGTGAATTTATTTTTTTTTATTTTTTTTTTTTAAAGATTTTATTTATTTATTTCACAGTGGGAGAGAGATCANAGATTTTAATGAACTTCATTGGTATAAACCACCTATGTTAGAGATGAATTAAGATGTTGAATGAATTTAATTCAAAATTTTCCTTCTTTAGGGTTTCTCATTATATACCAGGTTAAAAAAAAATATTACTCTGCCTACTTGTGCTCTCTCTCTGTCAAATAAGTAAAATCTTTAAAAAAATAAAAAATAATTTTGGTGGGACACACACCAAATGTAATTAAAGAAGCTAATAACAAAGACATCTGGGAAATTCCATATATTTGGAAATCAACACACTTTTAAATAAACCATAGAAACTTTCGCCTCTGAGATGGAGTAACAGGGACTAATTTACCACCCTTCCTGAAATAACAACAAAACTTGACAAAATACATGAAACAAGTCTTAAGACACTGACATTAGGCAGTGAAAGAATGTGATCTCTCAGAAATAGGAAACAAAGGAGGCAGGTTTTTCACGTGCTCCAGTTTTTGCTTTAAGAGACTTTCCAAGCCAAAGTGTAGAGGGAGGGGGAAGCTGGTCAGAACCCCTTGGACTCTGAGTGGAGGAGATAGAGCCTTTGCAGAGTATGGGGAGACCAAGGCCACAGTTCACAGGGCAGAGAGCAGGAGAGGAGAGAGCCCCACAGAGAAAAAGCTCTCTATACCTGCAGAATGTCCCTTTTGAGATCAGTGGAATCCTGTTGAGCATATGTGTACATGGAAACCACCTGAGGCCTTGGAAAGAAACAGCCAAAAGGATTTGAAGCAACAGATTAGTGTTTGTTCCCACCAGCCAGAAGGAAAACTCCATAACTCATAGGACATTTAGGAGACTACTCAGAAGGGCCCCATTCTCTTTGGGGCCAGAGAGATTTTTAAAAATAGCATTATCCACATGTAAGTGAGATCATATGGTAACTGTCATTTATTTGTGGAATTTAAGAAAGAAATCAGATGAACATATGGGAAGCAGGAAAAGAAAAAGAGGAGAGGAAAACAAGCCATAAGTGACTCTTCAAAATAGAGAATAAATTGAGGGTTGATGGAGGGAGATGGGTGAGGGATGGGCTAGATGGATGATGGATATTAAGGAGGGCATGTGTTGTGATGAGCACTAAGTGTTGTATGTAAGTGATAAATCTCTGAATTCTACTCCAGAAACAAAAATTGCACTATATGTTAACTAACAAAATTTAAATAATAAAAATAGCATTACCTCCCGCTTGTATTTCCATTAGAGACAGAATAACTTTCTTTTATCAAATAGCAAAGTATTTCTTAAATTTTTGGCAAGAGGAATTTCCTTTGGGCCTTCTCAGTGGACATAATTAGGAGATGCATGTCAAGCTTGAGTATTCCCATCCCCTGCGGTTTTTGAATTTCTGCCTCTACTTTATATCAGTGATTTCTGGTTGACAATCTCCTTTCGCGTGGGCCAATGATAGATTCCATTTTGCATAATAACTCAGAAAACTTAGACTCTATCCCCACTTGAATAAATTGAATGTAGCCTCTCTTTTGGAGAACTCATTATCAACAAATTTATTCTCAACTAAAATATATTCAATTCCTTTAGGTGCGCCACCATAAAACCCATTCCCATATATAACCTGAGATACAGTCTAATGTTAATTATCAAATCTCTGAGTGTATTAACTTTTTCTTCTCCTTTCTGTTTAATTTCCAGGGAGAGTTGAGATCTGGCCTCGTGACTTTACAGATTAGGATTAGTAGTCTCCTCTAAAAGAGCTCTGTCCAGTGGGAGATTAATACTTTAACAGACCTGGAGGGAATGAGATAAAAAGGAGTCTCAGCCTAGGGTAAAGGAAACTCAATGTGGTCTAACAGAAGCCTTTGGGGTTTAGGGTTCTGTAAGTCATATTGATCCTTCTAACGTCTCCATTCCAAATATCAGAGTACCTCTGTTTCATGCTTGATGCCACTGTTTCATTTAAGTAATCTGAATCTGAAAGTTTATTGTGGTTATGTTTTTTAAAATAGTCCTAATATTTTAGAGAGACATAGAAATATGCAAATGAAATTATTTAACATCTGGGAATAAAATTGAAATAGAAGAGGGTAGTGCATGTGTGGGAATGTAGTTGAAAAGCTGTTAGCCACGAGGTACTAATTATCAACGTGTATGATAACATATGTATTATATGTTTCTCTATATTTTTATGTCTGAAGTACATTCATTGGAAAAACAGGACTGAATGGAGAGAGAAAATTAATATGGCACATTAAATAAATCAACTCAGAAGTTTGCCTGTGGTTTTGAGAAGCAATGGGAGATAGCAAGTGGGAAATATGAGTCAAGAATTCTTAAATATTGAATACTTATGGGAATGAGAGAGAAGTTGAAGATACAGGACAAGTGGGTAAAACTAAAAATATGAAGTCTTTTCTAATGTGAAAGAGAATAACAGACAATAAGGGGAGGGACTGGTCTTTTCCAGAAAAAGGTACATACCTATCTATGCAAATAAGAGGAAAACCAGAAAGAAAAATAATAAATAATAGAAATAGAGAAGGATATGGATATTTAGGAGATGAGGAAACATGGAAGTTTGATTTTCCTATTTTGTTCAGGGAAGCATGAGGCTAGACCTTCAGATAACATTGTGGGTAGAAGGCTGGAGATAAGTTTGAGGAGGTGAAGGAGATGTGATATTGCAAGACTTCTAGGCAGTGCTGGGTGCCATTAACTAATGTAGCTAGTTTGCATAATTGCTCAAAAGCCGGTATGCAATGTCAGCACTCAATCCAGTCTCTAGGCACTGCATTGGAAAAAGTTGTTACCTGTCTCCAGCTGATCAACCAGCAGGCTGATCGGTCTATCCTTTTTTTTTCTATTTCTTGTTAATCTTTTCTCCTGAGAAAAGGTTCTGATTCTGGGAATTCTTCAATGTATCTACCCCACCCCATCAAACACTGGTTTAGGTTACGTGCACTCACATAATTTTATGAATTGCAGCTCAGTTATCATTTTTCCTAATTCAGCTGCTCAATAAGGCATACGGAAATATTTTCCCAAGAAAATAATATTTTATTAAATAATGCATATCAATTTTCTCTGAAACCCAGATTTTTTTCCAAATTCACATTTCATTTGCATGTTTAAAACTTTAAGTCATTTTATGATAGCTAAATAAATTACGTCAAATCTTTTTTCTGCAATATGCCAATACTTCTAATTAACTATTTCTATTTTCTTAACTTCATAAATCAATTATAATTAACTATTAATTAATTAATTAGGTCTCTCAAAAGGAGAAATTAAGTAACTAAAAGATAATGAAAAATGTATCTATTTCTTGGAGATATATTGTTGCATTATCTGGGAAACAAATGGAATGAAAATATATTTATGTGCAGAGGTTCAGAGGTATGGAGTTCTATTTTCTAACTTAGTGACAGTAGAAAAAAATAACCAAGATCTTTAAGAAAACACTTCATGATTGTAGGTACACTATACAAGCTGAGATTAAGTTTCTGTGCTGAGATCCTGTCCAGAGAATCAGTTCATGTGCAGTGTGATTTAATTGGATTGTCTCCTTTAAACAATCAGACCAATTTTGCCAGCTTAGATAATTTAATAAATAAATGGTGATTTATCCATATTTGTACTGCAGGGTCCTTGATTCAGTCCTCAGTTCCATGGATGGATGTATTTATATTTTACTCAAGCAACTTTTTTTGTTTTGTTTTGTTTTTTCCAAGCAACTTTTTGTTAGCAGAGGAATATCATTTATGTGCTTCTATCCCAGGGAACAAGGCTTGCTCAATATTAGAAAATCAATCAACATATTTTACCATATCAAGTCTACATTAGAAAAGCATGTATGATCATGTAAATAGGTTCAGATTTTATCTTTGTGGTCCTGAATTAAGCAAATATTTCTTAGATAAGACATTAAAATCACTAGGCACAAAGTGAAAAATTTGATGTTAGGACTTCATCAAAATTAAAAACCTCTACTCTTTGAAAGATACTGCTGAGAGACCCAGAATGGTACAAATATTTGCAAAACACATATCTGGGGCAAAAAAAGTCTTATACACAATATACATGAAAAAACTCTCAGAACTCAGTAACAAGAAAACAAAACAAAAGAAAAAACATACCTAATTAAATTTAGGCAAAAGATTTGAATAGGCACTTAACCCAAAAAATATATATATTTGGCAAATTAAGGGCATTAAAAAATGTTCATGTTAAAATTACAATGATATAATACCATATACACATCAGAATGTCTAAAATTGAAAAAAAAAAACTTACGCCACATGTTGATGAACCCCCAGCGGTTACTTATAAACTTAAGCGTACACTTCCTGTAACAACCCGCCTCTTAGGTGTTTAACCAGGAGAGGACAGCTGCTGTCTATGAACCAGGAAGCAGGCTTTCTCCAGACACAGAATCTGCCAGATGCAGAATCATGAGCTTCCCTGTCTCCATAACTATGATAAATAAATGCTTGTTGTTTAAGTCACCTAATCTATGGTTATAGCCTCCTCGACTCGTTAAGACAGGGCTGAATGGTGCCTCCCAGAATTTATATGTCGACGTCCTAACCCCCAGTACCTCAGATGAAATGGTTTTTGAAAATAGGGCTTTAAAGAGGTTGATTAAGCTAAAATGAGGTCAGGGTGCCTGGGCGGCTCAGTTGGTTAAGCATCTGCCTTCCCAGGGTCTTGACATTGGGCCCCACATCAGGCTCTCTACTCAGCAGGAACCTGCTTCTCCCTCTGCCTGCCGCTTCCGCTGCTTTTACTCTCTCTCTCTCTCTCTCTCTCTCTCTCTCTCTCTCTCCCTCTCACTCACTCTCTCTCTCTCTTTCCCTGTCTGTGAAATAAATAAATAAAATCTTTAAAAAAAAAAGATAAAATGAGGTCAGTAGGGTGGGCCCTAATCAAATCAGACTAGCGTCCTTATAAAAAGAACTCAGTACACACAGAGAGACACCAAGGATGTGCACACACAGAGGAGGCATCACGTGAGGACACAGAAAGAAAGCAGGCATCTGCAAACCCAGGAGAGGGACCTTAGACGAAACCAAACCCTCAGACACCATGATCCTGAACTTCCAGCCTGCAGAACTGTGAGAAAACAAATTTCTGTTGAAGCCACGCCGTCAGTGGTATTTTGTTATATTAGTAACCCTAGCAAGCTAATACAACATCCCAAAACAGGATTAAATCTGCCTCTTAAAACAAAGAGAGACTGAAAAATTCAACAAGGGTGTTAAACCAATGACCAAAAATGGTCATTGAACCAATTTTAGGGAAATATGTGTCGAGTCCCACCAATAACTTTAATTTTTATTTATTTATTTATTTTTTACACAGAGAGAGAGATCAGATCACAAGTAGGCAGAGAGGCAGGCAGAGAGAGAGGAGGAAGCAGGCTTCCCGCTGAGCAGGGAGCCCGATGCAGGCCTCGATCCCAGGACCCTGAGATCATGACCTGAGCCGAAAGCAGGGGCTTTAACCCACTGAGCCACCCAGGCGCCCCCACCAATAACTTTATCACTAGATTACCTATTAGGTTTTCTCCAAAGAAGGTAGTTTACACAATTCTGATCAAAATGGAATCTCTGGATGTTTGAATGGGAAGTTCCTATGTCCTCTTTGTAGAGCAACACACTGAGATGCAGAATATTCAGAGAACTTGTCAAGACTTATGGTTACTTGCACAAAAATATACCTAAATAAGCATACAATTTTACTTGAAAATATTCTATAAGTCCTTAGACAATCTCTATTGTTTTCTTAAGAAAAAAAGTCATCTGTCTCTGACATTTCCTCTAGCCAACAAGACTTCCCTCTTTGCATATTGTCCTCATTATACATCTTAATTTTCAGTTGCTCTTTCTTAGTTCATTATCAGGGGTGTGAATCACCTTTTAAATCTCCACTTTTGGTCTCCTCAGCAATAGGAAGATCAATTGCATTGTAATTTTTTTTCACTTAGCCATTCAAATACTCTAGGTTTTATGTAACATCTTTAAAGTTTGCTGGGTTTTTTTCTCTCCTGATTCATTGAAGCTAGTTAGCTTACTAACTTTGAAAAAGACAGTGCTTTTCTGTGGCACTGGCAATTTTGCATTTGCTTTTGGCAAAAATGATTAGCTTAAATTTGTGTACCCTTAGACTTTTACCAAGTGAACTTATCTTTTGACCATTAAATACTAAAAAGTTTGGAGTTCTTCAGTAATTCACCAATATTTCAACTTCAAATTATACTTGCTATTTTTACAATGTAGTTTTGCTTATGTTTGCTTTCTTATGAGACTCCTTGAATAGGTTTAGTGACCTCTTCACATACAAATTATGTGAAATTTTCCTACTCATGATGCAGTTCTCAAGTTTAGTTCCACATGATGAAATAATCAATTATTTTGTGTGTTAAATGAAAACTAAAATGCAATTTAATACTATAAAAACTGGGCAAAAACTTGATAATGAACTTTACTATAATAATAATTATACTTTTAAAATATTATAGCAGCCAATTCACTACCCATTTTTCTTAAAGGCAGAATTTGAGTTATTGCTAGCCATTTACATTTTTTCCTTCACATTTGAATTAGAAAAATCCCTTCCTTCCAAATTAATCAATTACTCCAAATTAATTTTCAATAAGTGCAATCTTTCCCATTTCAAATGTTCACGCACTGGCTCAAAATTTGAATAAATACAATAGATCCTCCTTTTAGTTTCACCATCTTTATTTGTTCAGCTGAATCACAAGACTGAAATCATGATTAGAGAAATGTTACTATGATAGAAGGCTGATGTTTAAGTCTCATAAATGTCACTGGATGGCAAAACAAAATATATCCCATTCCTACCTGATTCATGGACTTATTGGGTCTTAGATAACGTATATGAAAGCCCTTTGAACAGTAAAAACTAGAATAGTATCAGATGAAAAGAATAATCATTGGACAGTTTTTATCTGCTTCATTATTTTCTCCTGTTCTAACTCAACCTTTATTATTTTGGGATCAAAGTTCTCCCTCCATCGTTTAACTTCGTATTTCTCAGGGTCATTAGATGATCTCCATGGGCATCGCTGGGGAGGGAGATATTCTATTTGACTGAGAATTTCTAGACTACATCCCAGATTTGGAACCCTAACAGTGGGGGATCTGGCCCAGGGATTTGCATTTGAATGAATATCTGAGACAGTTCTTTTTTCACATTAAAGTCTGAGAAACATTAATCAATGTGTTTTTCATCTCTTTCTTACTTTGTTATTCTTCAATAATACGTGCATGCAAATTGAGAAAAGGGCCAGATTTTTCATCCCTGTTTATATCCATGCTCTTTGAAACATGAGTGTATAGTTCCTTCCATTTGCAGGTAGAATTTACTTCCCCATCACTGAATTTAACTTGCTTTGGTTGATCAAATGCCATGGAAGTGTCAGTGTACCAGTCTCAAACCCCGGTCTTAAAAGAACTTGGGCACTTTTGGTCACTCTCCTGGAACCCTGCCACAACCACCATGAGAACAATTGAGGCTAACATTATGGAGAATGAAAGATCACATGGAGATACCTCATGGTCCAAGCTGTCCCAATTTAGGACACCCAAGACCAGTACCTTTCTACTCCCTTTGTAGCCAAATGCAGATGTATAAATGAGCTCAACCAAGAAAGAAGTATCTATCTGACCAACAGACCCCTAAGCAATAATACATCCTTACTATTTAAACCACTGAAGTTTAGATGATTTGTTATATAGCAATCAGAAACTAATATAGTTTAAGCATCAAGAAACTAAGCTTAGGTAATTTGGGTGGTTTTCCAAAGCCTTCATGATCAAAGTTAACCCTTTGCCTTTAACTTAAACATACATATCATGTATATACTTTGACAACTTGAAATTCTGCTCTGAATGTTTCTAGCCTTACAATTTTTTTTGGAGGGTTATAAGTATCATCATGTTATTTAAAATGCACATATAAAATAAAATTCTTCCTTTAAAACTCATCTGAAACTTTACCTCAATTATGTTTTTTTCTAAATAAATAAAAAAGGCATATAAGCAATTTTAATTTAATTTCACAAAGTAAAAACATAAATCCAAGTAAATATATTTAGTCCACATCATTGTCTGACTTAGCACTGCCTTCAAGTTTGCGTTTTCATCACACCTTTATATAGCTATCTAATCCTTATACATCATCGAAGGTAGTTTGTTTGCATTAGCTAGAAACTTCATTTGAAGAGAAGAATAACTACTTGGTTAATTCAATATGCTTAAATATGTAAGGTAATATGACTTTATAATATCTGAAAAGGGAGAGATAACAATGGAAATTTTTTATTTGCCTGTACACTTTTCTCTGTCTATGCTTCTTGCCTCTTCAAATTCAGTTGCTTACTTACTCAGTTATTAATTCTATGCATATAACTTCAAAACTTCAAAAGCGTGGAGATGTCTAACAACAGCTTGCTTTTGAAGCATCAGAAACACTATACCAACTCCACGTTAGATAATTAAACTTGGTATGCTGCAGACACCTGCCAAAGCATGAATAAAATTCAAGGTCATGTTTGATAATAAACTTTCAGCTTTACTTTTTCAAGGTTTTGTTTAAACTTTATGAAAATCATGTTATGGCTCAATATAATTTTTTTCCCAAACAAAGCAAACACACTTTTAGAAAATACTACAGCTCTAAAGGTTAAACTTGTATATCAGAAATAAAGCAATTTGACAGCAAAGGAATGCTTAGGGACTTTTTAAACTACTTAAAAACTGACTAGCATTTATGATTTCATATTTTTCTTTCTCAAAAAAGGATTCAATTAGTCAAAAACATGTATTTAAAATTAATTTTTCATTTTCTCCAGAAAACCTCAGATAAAACTTTTTGTTGCTCTTTTTATCAGTGTCAAAATTATCTCTTTAAAAGACTATTAAACTGTTAGGTTTTTCTTTTACATATTACATGTTTGTAAATATTTGCCAAATGAATTAAGAGCAAATGCTTAGTTTCACAAATAAGAACATTCTGTTTTCATAATATTGATATACATGGCCATTAAATACACATAATAGTAATAGCAACCAGGAAGAGAGAGAGCAGACAGTTTTCAAGTTTTCCAGCCACTAATTCCAAACTTGGAACTTGATAATGCAACAAAGGATATCCTTATATTTTCGGCATAGCAGCTTATTTTAATAATTTATGTAGTAGTCTATTTTTATAAAATGTGAAGTACTTCTCTGTGATGGTAGAAGATGATTTCTAGGTAGACTGAAAATGCTATCTATACATGGGTGTCAATTGTCAAGGAGATGAAACTTTCCTTTCACCACTTACTGCAGGAGAGAGAATATCCAGGACAGCTATAGCAGTTGGTCTGCAGACTTGACAAAGACATTTGTAAAAGCTACCTGCACTCTCAGTCCTCGAAAAATCAGATTTCATGTAATCTGAAAATGCCAGGTGTTCAGAAGACAACCCAAACTGAAAATTCTGTAAGCAAAAGAAAGAGGTACTATCTTTCTACTTCTAATATCAGCCCTGAAGCCAGAGACTCCCTTTATTGTTCATGGATTGATGTGGAATGTAGAAATGGTAGGGAAAAGATGCAGGGTTAAAACAGTGATAATGAAAGAGAATATCTTTATATTGTTTGTGCTATAGTTTATTTCAAAGATAATTCTACACAAGTAGTTTGATGTTTGTCTACAAATGTTAGTTAATAGTTGAAGAACCCAATCAGAAATTACAGTAGAGACAGGGGGAGACCTAAATAGCATAAAATTTGCCTGGTTTTGATCAACATCATCAAGCATGGTTAGTATTCACTCATGGAATAGAATAAATGAATCTAATAAGCATGGAAGTTTTATACAACAGGTTACCCTTGGCTGCAGTGTTTAGGTCCCCACATTCCTCCATTTTATGGACGTCCTGCCATCAGATTTGATCATAAGTCTGGCCAGTTTTGCTGTTAGAATATCATCGTGCTTGCCTTCCTATATTTTCTGCTTCAGGTGTTAGTCGCAGTGCCTGGGCACAGGGAGAGACTTCCCTGTACTTCAGTGTATGGCTGTGTTTGTGCCCTCTTGTATTAATTCATAATTTGGCAGAATTTGGTTTAGGGCTTACTCTCAAGGTTGTGGGGAAGGACAGAGCAATTCTCAACTGTCTCTAACACTTGAAGAATATTGATATTTGAGCCAAGAACCTGACATTTTCCAAATGACTAAATTGACTAAGCCAAATATAGAGGAGAGTTAAAACCACAAAATTTCTTTTAGTTCTGCTGAGCTAAAAGCCTTTCCAATTAATTGTTGAAAATGAATATTATTTAATAACAAAACCTTACAGTAAGTAGATCCATGATATTGGTTATTCTGTATTGTACAGCTGATATGTCCATAAAAGTATGTATATATCTTCATTTGTATTTGTATATGGTAATTGTTAAATCAGTCCTAAACTCTTCATTTCATGGGATAAAGTCATCGATGATGACAATCCCATCATCGGACTTGTACTATGTTTCTATTTTTGCTGGAAAGTGCTACAGTGTGTAACTAATGTGCAATAGATCCTGTCATAGGTTATTTATAAGACTGTAAGAAAGACAAAGTGACAGGTCATGTATAACACAAAAGCAGGGCTTGCTGAATTATGATGTCTTGAAAAAAGTGCTGTAGGGAAAGACAGTTTGACACACAAATATTATATTGGAAAATCAAAAGAGTTCTCACAAAGAAACTAGATGAATGTGTGATTAGGAGTTTTCCAAGCAAAGAGGGATAAGTAAAGGTACACCAGATAGATGGAATAGCGCAGCTTCACAATCTGTCTATACATCAGGATCAGTAAGAAGTTCAAAGTCACTATGGTAGAGGAGAGAAGGGTATGAGAAGGGAAAAGAGATGCCACTAGAAATAGTTATGTTGAGGGGTGCCTGGGTGGCTCAGTGGGTTAAGCCTGCACCTTCGGCTCAGGTCATGATCTCAGGGTCCTGGGATCGAGGCCCACATCGGGCTTTCTGCTCAGCAGGGAGCCTGCTTCCTCCTCTCTCTCCTCTCTCTCTGCCTGCCTCTCTGCCTACTTGTAATCTCTCTCTGTCATGTCAAATGAATAAATAAAATCTTTAAAAAAAAAATAAAAATAAAAATAAATAAATAAATAAAAGGATGAGACTTGTGGAGGAAGGAAACGTGAGGAGAATATTATACAATAACAATCCCATTTCTTTCCTCATTAAGTATCAAAGATTAACAAAATAAAACAATTTCTAGGGTTTGAAATGAACAGCCACCAAAACCAACCAGAATCCTCGTCGCATAAAAATGCTGTTGGGAATCTTGCTAAGACTGATATAGACACAAGATCTCCAAAATGTAAAGAAAGGTATCATGAACAAACAAAGTGAAATGAAAAATTAATTTGAAGTTATCTTTACATTTTCCAAGGAGAAGAACTTGTCAGGAAGGAAAAGTTTGAGTAACTTCTGATGTGTTGTTAGCCTTTCAACCTGCCTTTAAGTTACATTTATAAATTAGCTTATTTTCTTGTATGGATACAAGGAAAGCCTTTTTCTATGCATTCTCACTCTATGCCCTATGACAAGAAGTAGCTTCAGGAATCCTGTGTCTTTGATGTATGTTCACTTAGAATGTCAGACTCATATATGCTCTTTATATAAGCTCCTTGAATCTGTGTAGGCATAAAAGCTGCTTAAAACACCAACTCATAAAGTAATTCTGTCAAATACTATAAAAACATGTAACCCATGCTTGAGGTTCTATAGTTCTGTCCCTTGCTGTGACCTACATTGCTTTGCCATTTAATATTAATAATCGTTCATAGACCAGGATTTTTTAAAAACATTCAAAGCTGACTTTGATGTATGCTTTCTTTGAAAAGTCATAATTTGTAGCCATACATGACATTAGCCATTTGCAGTGCTCTATGACCCTTCAATTTAGATGAGAAACTAATGCTGCATATTTGCCACATTCTATCTGCCATATTCTCAAAGGTCATCATGAATTTTTTATTTGCTTTCTTATATTTCAGTGTCAATTAGAGCATAATTCAGTACTCTTCAATTTTCAAGATGAGAAGTGAAAAGGCTGAGAGTAGCAATTATCGAGACTTCTTACTTTCACACCAGACTTTATAAGACTCTATTCTCAATGCTACACCTCTGAAATAACAGAAGCCTAGACACATAAGCTAGCTTCTGTCAGTAGTTTTGAATAACAGAGTTTTGCTACAATAATGGACATAGAAAAAAATGTCAGATACAAAATCCACACAGAATAAATACGTCTTAAAACTGAGCATAGGGGCCCTTGGGTGGCTCAGTGGGTTAAGCCTCTGCCTTCAGCTCAGGTCATGATCTCAGGGTCCTGGGATCGAGTCCCACATCGGGCTCCTTGCTCATAGGAGAGCCTGCTTCCCCATCTCTCTCTGCCTGCCTCTCTGCCTACTTGTGATCTCTCTCTGTGTCAAATAAATAAATAAAATCTTTTTTTTTAAAAATGAGCATAGAGGGATAATGAAAGGACACCAAATTCAGTGTGGAAAGAGAAGGAATTTATGATGTATCTGCCAACAAGTGACTTGCTATGTGTCTGCGGTCTTGTGGCCTTATTTCTTGGTGTTCTGGGGTTCCTATTTATAATGCAGGTATCATACCTGCCCTACTGTTTATCTTTCTTTTTTTTTT
>LNAC01000331.1:1854210-1887003 GCA_002007465.1 Ailurus styani
TTGACACAGAGAGAGAGATTACAAGTCGGCAGAGAGGCAGGCAGAGAGAGAGGAGAGAGGAGGAAGCAGGCTCCCTGCCGAGCAGAGAGCCCGATGCGGGCCTCGATCCCAGGACCCTGGGATCATGACCTGAGCCGAAGGCAGCGGCTTTAACCCACTGAGCCACCCAGGCGCCCTGTTTATCTTTCTGTATTAAACATTTTCCTGAAAGATAATGTATAAATTATAAGTGATGAAGCATGGCATAGAAAATAATATTTCTATATTTTATGCTCCATTCATTCCATCAAAAAATGAGCTTTTAAAGAATTAAAAAGTAAATGATAGTATGTAAATATAGAGTTCAGTTTCCAGCACTGAATTAAAATTTCTATCCAAAGAAACCCTTCCAGTATAGAAGACCCCAAACTGCTGAATAAAATATTTTAAAAATCTTCCAAATTATAAGACTAGTTTAGTGTAATAGTATGAAAAAAACTATGCGACTCAGAAAAGGAAGGAAGAGGGGGAGGAAGGAAGGAAAGAAGGAAGGAAGGAAGGAAAAGAATGAGAGAGGCAAAAGAAGAGAGGGAAGGAAAGATTTAGAGAAGATGCAGTTTACCCTTCTGGATTTTTTACTGGGACGTCTAAACAGTCATATCTACTTAGAGTTTGGTTTTAGTGTTCCATTTAAAGAGGTCAGAAGAAAAAGCCAAAGGTAGCATGAAGTAGAACATTTTCTCTGTGAACCCCTGTTTAAAGAAAGGAGCAATAACGGTGACAAACTTTGTGGATAAATTAGGAAATATCTACTCTCTAATAGAAGACTATGAGAATATTGACTATCACAAGCATTGGCTCTGGATGATAGTTAAAAATTATTTTTTACCAAAAAAAAACCTCTAAAACAAGCCAAATTCTATTTAAACTAAGAGCAGGAATTCTTACTAGCTTTATGGCTAAATACCAAAAGACAAAAAGCAACAACATTGTTGGAAAATGTGCACCTAAGCATCGGGGAAAAGCAAAGAAAATTTTGAAAGATTACATTTAAATACACATGAGCTCATGATGGAAAAAACACAAAAGAGATACAGAAGAATACACCTTGAAAGAGTCAGAGGAAATAACAAACAGTATATTCTAACCCTGAAATACAGTAGATTTTGGCATCATCAGATACATAATATGAAATAATAATAATATCTAATATGTTAAAATATTAAAATGGAAAAACTAACAAACAAGAAAAGAATAAATAACTATACAATGTGACCAAGAATATTTGAAAAAACATACAGAATTTTGGTAAATAAGATATAAAACAATTGAGGGACGCCTGGGTGGCTCAATTGGTTGAGGGTCTGCCTTCAGCTCAGGTCATTATCTCAAGTCCTGGAATTGAGTCCTGCATTGGGCTCCCTGCTCAGTGGGGACCCTGTTTCTCCCTCTGGTTGTCGTTCCCCTCTGCTTGTATTCTCTCTCTCTGACAAATAAATAAAATCTTAAAAAAAAGGCATAAAACAATTGAGATTTGGCACTCAATAAAAGTGCCTAGTAGCCAATTTGAAGACACCCAGGAAAGAATTTGTGAACTAGGAGATCAATCTAAAGGAATCTCTCAGAATGTATCTCAGAGGGGCAAACAGAACCTACAAAAAAAAAAAATTTAAGAAACACAAAAGAGTAATCAAGTCTCATCCTTAATCAAAGAGTGAGTAAAAGAAAAAAAGAGGTGTAAGTTTCACTTTGTGACAATTCTAGCCTTTTTCCTCTAATATACTCTAATGTCTTAAGAAATAATGGTTGAGAACTTTTGAGAACAGATAAAAGACAGGAAGTCTTAGATACAAGAAGCTCAATCAATTCTTCCCCCAAATGATAGGTGATAGATAGATAAATAGATAAAAAACTAGATACATTTGATGAAAATATAGATCACCAAAACGTACTTAAGAGTGGCCAGAAATAAAGGTGATAGGACAATAGATCATTAACTGCTTCAAAGCAAAAACTGGAAAACAAAAAAAAAGAACAAGTCTGTACAGAAAAACATGGAAGACTAATAAACAACCAATCACATAAAAATTCAATGAAACTCAATGACAAAGAAATAGTCTACAAACTTTAAATTATATTCAAATTGGAGGGAAACAATAAAAGCAGCAATATTGGCAAGGGAAGCCACAGTGGGGAGTTAGGTGACAAGCTCAATCAAAATAACTGGGATTGTTGAAATATCCTATTGAGAGCAAAGCCAAGAAATAGCAAGAAGTCCCTTCCAGTCAAAAGCAGCCTACTACTTTTGAGATCCAAAAATAATCAGGGTAGAGAAAAAGCCTTGCAATGTTGGAGAAAACAAAGCAAGGAAGGTATGCAGAGGACGGAGGTGTCAGAGCAAAGTCAACACCAGTTCTAAGAGAGAGGTCATTACCTTGGACTCCAGGGGTAATATCTTTAGGAGTCAAAAGTAAAGAGAAGGAAAGAAATATCTATTGGTGGAAGCCCTCAAGAAATAACACAGCATCATAGGATCAGAAAAAATCTGGCCACAAAAAACAATACCCATTAAAGAAGTTATTCGTCATTTTATCAACAAAAAAAGCATCCTTTGGGACAAGAAACCAGGTAAGTACCTTAACTCCTTCCTATCTTTCATTGATCCTTCTGATAAAAACCAGTCTAGAAAATCCAATTCACTCAAATATTGATGACATAAAACTAAAACAGTTGCATTCATACAAAGACACTTTAAGAAAAATGAAATACATTAAGCAAAGCCTCCTAGAAGTCAAAGAAATCTCACCAAAAAATGTCATCACAAACAGAAATAATGAAATATTTCAACTTAGTTTAAAAGGAAATTCAAACGGAAAAGTTGCATCAATGAAGAAACATCAGAAAGCAAAACTAAGAAAATAAACAGTAAATATGGTCAAAATATTTGGAGCATAAGTGAACAGTGAGATAATGCAAAGAGAACTCACAGAATTCAGGAAAGAACTGAAGAAAAGGACAATGTTTCGTAAATGAAAGCTATATTACATGGAATACTGGTGGGTATAGTCACCACAGGAAGACATAATGGACAAAAAATAAAATGAAGCAAGATGGGACCAGGGAGGGAGACAAACCATAAGAGACTCTTAATCTCAGGAAACAAAATGAGAGTTGCTGGCGGGGGGTGGGGTGGAGGGAGAGGGTGGCTGGGTGATGGACATTGGGGAGGGTATGTGCTATGGTGAGTGTTATGAATTGTGTAAGACTGATGATTCACAGACCTGTACCCCTGCAGCAAATAATACATTATATGTTAATTCAAAAAAAAAGAAAAGTTTAAAACCCAACAAAGTAACAGTGACCTGAAATGAGAAGACTTAGTCACTCACAATTTGAAAATTGATACCTATTAATCAGTTTCTCCCATCTCTGAAATAAAACACATGAAATGACAAAAAAAAAAGATAGAAGTGAAGAAAATGAAACAAACAAAAAAAGATTAAATGGGATTAGAGAAAACTGTGATTTCGGCTAGAATGACTGGCCTCATTGTAAATGTGGATTCTGCTTTTTTTCTGGGGTGACAGGTGCATTCTCTAAAGGAATGGCAGCTGCAGTCTTTTATTCCTGAGAAAATATCACTTCTACCTGGAATTGTGGTACCTACTGCCTTTCTTCTAAGGGATGGCCTTGACTTTTTCTTCTATGTCTTTTTCATCTTCTGGCACTTCATTGTCTGCTTCATCTACATTCTTTGGGAGGAACAAGCTCTTTGCTTGTGTTCTCTTGATGTTTAGCTGCCTCCATCAGCTTTACCATGATGTATGTCCTTGAAAGCGGAGGGTGTGGCAGGTGGGTGACACCGATGAATCAAGAGGAAACCAAGTGATGCTAAAAGTCCTGGAGATGCTGGAGAGTTCAAACGTAGGAGAGTTTTGGGGCATCTGGGTGGCTGAGTCTGCTTAGCTTCCGGCTCTTGATTCTGGCTCAGGTCATGATCTCAGGGTCATCATATCAAGCTAAGTTGGGCTCCATGCTGGGTGTGGAGTCTGCTTAAGGTTCTCTCATCATCTCCCTCTGCCCTTTCCACCCTACCCCATGCCCATTCGTGTACACATGCTCTCTTGCTCAAACAACAACAACAAAAACTACCACAGTTTTATAGGTAAGTTATACTAAACACTTAAAACAAAAGAGTCAAATCTTATAGAAATCTTTTAGGGAGCAGAAAAACAAGACTAATGTAATAGTTAGACCAAAGCCAGACGGAGAGGACTAGAAATTATAATTACATCAATTTTCATTAAAAAACAAATATGTAAAATTATTAAGGAATGTGTGATACTAGGAAATAAAATCCAACAATGTATTCAAATGAATGAATCATTACCAAGTTCAATTTATTCCAAGAATGCAAAGTTGATCCATCATTTGGAAATTTATTCATCATATTAGTAAACTACCTAAATATTATGTGTATATGATCATGTTATTATACCAAAAACCCCACATTTGATACAATTCCATTTCTAGACAATATTATATTTGAATTTTAACTGGGGGTCTAAAAGGTCTGTACCATGTTTCATATCCCACCAGTTTAGTCATCTATAGCAAGGTACTCATTAAGAAGTGCTCACAGAACATTGTTTTTGAATTTAATATGACCCAAAAATTACATATAACTAATTAGGAATTTTTATCATCGTGCAATTGTGATAGATACAAAATAATGACCGAATAATGATGACAGGTCAAAAATAACCACTCGGGCCCAAGGATCTTTTGTTGTTGTATTAGTAACCCATATCTAGGATCTGATACGATATTTCCTCACACAATTCAATAAATTGTGAATAAGTTTTCTCATATTCATGTTTTTAAATACTTGTTTAAGCAGCTAATTGAAAAATCCATCATATCCTGTTGAGGTTTTTCTTTAATGTGCCAGAAGCAGTCTCCCAGTATTTACCACTCAACCATTAAATTCGGTCCAGGTAAAAAGCACAAAACCTATTCTTATTTCTTAATTATTTTAAAGATTTTATTTATTTATTTGACGGGGTGGGGGGGGTGGGATGAGGGATTACAAGCAAGGGGAGGGAGAGAGGGAGAAGCAGGCTTCCTGTCAAGCAGGGAGCCCGACGACTCGGGGCTCGATCCCAGGAGCCTGGGATCATGACCCGAGCTGAAGGCAGATGCCTAACGACTAAGCCACCCAGGCAAAACATATTTTTTAAGGGAATATGTCACCCTTTGACACAAAAGCCAATGTGTTTATACTCACACTCTACTTGGATTTCACAGATTGTCAATGCCAATGGAATCACGGAAACTGAAGACCAAACCTGTCTAACATGAGAGGAGCCTCCAGAAACACCAACTAAGCATCTTCCATGGAAAGAAAATTCATGAAAACAACTACAGTTCTTAGGAGAAAAGCTTATAAGTTGATTACTTGCATTCTATTTAAAAACATTTCTACTGGGCGCCTGGGTGGCTCAGTGGGTTAAAGCCTCTGCTTTCGGCTCAGGTCATGATCTCAGCGTCCTGGGATCGAGGCCCGCATCGGGCTCTCTGCTCAGCAGGGAGCCTGCTTCCTCCTCTCCCTGTCTCTCTGCCTGCCTCTCTACCTACTTGTAATCTCTCTCTCTGTATCAAATAAATAAATAAATCTTTAAAAAAAAAAAAAAACAAAACCATTTCTACTTAAGTCAAAAATGAAAAGAAGAATTAAATTCAGCTGAATGCAACAAATTTTCTTTGGTCCTGAAGTATAATAAATGAAGAAGAAAGGCTTAAACGCATTGAAATTCCTTGTTCATGGCACCAACACATCCTGTTTCATTACCTTCCACTACAACTGAAGAAAGCTCTTGCTTTCTCTTTGTTTTGTTTCTTTCTTTCTTTTAAATATGGAAACCAGAGATAATGATGAGGAATTGAAATCCATTGAGGCTTTTTTTGTTGGCATAGCATTGTCTTTAATTCTTCATCCATGTACAAAGCACAGCAACAAAAATGAGGGACTGAAATTATTGCTTCTTAGTCCCAGGTGTCAACTGCCACAGGGTACAGACCAGAAGTGCAGACACGCAGAGAGTGAGACTATCTAAACCATTAACAAGGAAATTAGCACTAGAATGACCATGTCTTACACATTAAGAACATAGGTAATAGCCTATTTCATGGTTTCTAAAAGGCACTAGAAACATTTCTCTACCTCAATGCCACTTCATCGGGTGCTACCATGTCTAAATTCTGTAGTTATAAATCTATTCTGTTGTTTTAATAAAATTGTCCTCCCCCTGACTCAAATGTATCCATTTCCTTCCTCCTTCAGGGCCACCAACCATCAACTTTCCTCTGGAAAATGCCAGTCCTTCCCTATTTGCTTTCCTACCCTTTCTTTTCATTTTATTTTCCCCATAAGAGTAATTTTTATGAAATATAAGTCAGGACATATCATTACTTGCTTCAAACACTTTGGTATTTTCACCATGCACTTGCATAAAATCTAATCTTTAACTTAAATTCCTAGGCTTTACATTATTAGAACCACGTCAATATCTACAGCCTCAGCATATGTCCCTATTCCTCTTTATCACCAGGCACGAGTCACACCCCCTCTTCCTAGAACATCATTTGTACTTGCAAAATCTCAATCCAGGCCTTGCCTTGACTGCTTTCTAATCCCTAATCTCCAGGTTTAAATATTTCCTTCACTGAAATTTCATTCCCTTTCTATTCTAAATCAACCAGTCCTTCTCCATAATTCTTTGTCACCAAGCACTTTATTTTTTAATGGTTATAATCACAGTGTATGTTTTTATATATACATGTTTTTATTGTTTAATTCTCATCATTGAACAGAAGCTTCTTGAGGGCAGGGACTGTGTGTCTGTCTTATGCGCCATCATACACCCATGACCTTGGACAGTGTCTACCACAGAACAACAAATACTTGTTGAATGAATGACAAAAGAAGGACCAAGTAATTTCAATTACATGTAGATATATGCAAATACAGAGTCCAAAATTTCAAAGGAAGAGTATAATCTCATAATTTTATTTGTATTGTTCATTTCATTTTTTATCCTTTTGCTGAACAGACTCTTAAACTCAAGTCAAAGACATTAAATAACTGTGATCCATATAAATACAATGTTTTCTATCAAAAGGTATTTTTTTTGAGTGGTGATAAAGCCATTGCCAAAGTAAAAGTCCACTCTTATTCAGTTTTTTGGAAGACATTTTTAGTAGAGATGCTAAAAAATAAGTATAAATCCTCAGTCTCCCTTGAGAAAAAGTTTTAGAGAGAGTGATTTGAAAAGGCAAGACACGAAGACACTTGCAAGTTAATTCATATACTAACTCCCATTTTTCTATATTGAGCCATATATTCCACAGTCTTTGGAAAGTTGAAAGAAATATGAGTGAGAGAAAATAAAATAAAACATAGAAAAGGAAAATACTTGGCTATATATACTACAGAATATGATTACTTCTGATTAGTTCTATTACTGAATTTACTGATTATCGCATATATTTTTATAATTTTTGCTTAAATATTACTCTAAGAAGTTGTTTCAAAATGTGTAGTGAAATTCTGAATCACTCAAACTTTGGTACAACAAGATAGACCAAGATCTGAGTACTTATATGGTTCTTAGTGGCATGGACTTAGGCAAATCATGTCATTTGCAAAAAGTAGGTAAAAATATCAAATTCAATGATTATTGTTAACTAAGATATGCTAATAATACAATCCCTGGCACAGAAGGCATACTAAAATACTGTTGTGATAATGACTGTGATTGTTTTGATGCCGGTATATGGAGATGATGGCTTTTACAAACACACATACTTTGTTCCTCCCTTCCTGCCTACTCCAGCCCAAGAGCGCAGAATTTAAGCTGTTAGCAAAACATTGCTGTGACAGTAATTTCATCTATATTGTGTTTCTTAGAGTGCATCCTCTGCTGATTGCTGAACAATATTCTCAAAAAATTGGGGGAAAGAGAATGTTAAATATAATGTTTTTTTTTAAAAAACCCAGTAATTATAGTCATAAGTAATAAAGAATGAAGAAGGAGAATAAAGAATGAAGAATATAAAAATCTTAGGGCCTGTATTCTAAAAATATAACTGGCATTAACATAGCACATATGAAAGAAAACAAAGGTGACTGGATTATTTGCTTACATAAGGAAAGTTTATTAAGCACCTTCTATGTACCATGGACTGTGCTAGGCACTGGCACTGCAGACTCTTTTCACTTTTTTTTTAACCTATATTTATTTTTTCAGCTTTATTTGGTTTAATTGACCAATAAAGTTGTAATACACTTAAGGTATGCAATGTGATGGTTTGACATACGTACATTTCATGAAGGAATTCCCACCACTGATTTAAGTAACACATCCACCCCCTCACATATTTACCTTTTTTCTTTTTGGTGCAAACACTTAAGTTTTACTGTCTTAGCAATTTCAATAATACCATGCAGTATTGCCAAATTTAGGTACTGTGCTATACATTAGATCCTCAGACTTACTTATCGTATAACTGAAAGTTGATATCCTTTAACCAGCCTCTCTCTCTTTCACATTTTCATAATCCATGTATTATCAGTCAGTGGATATCATAGATGTTTCCATATCATAGCTATTGTGAATATTAAATATTGCATATTGTGAATATTGCTGCAGTGAATGCGGGAGTGCAGGTATCTCTTTGAGATAGTGACTTCTTTTGCTTTGGATATCTACCCAGAAGTGAGACTGCTGGATCATTTGTAGTTCTTTTTTTAATTTCTTGAGGAATTTTCATACTGTTTTCCATAGTGGTTATATCAGCTTACATTCCCTCCAATAGTGTGCAAGTGTTCCTTTTCCTCCACATCCTCATCAGAATTTATCTCTTGTTTTTTGATAATAGACATCCTAACCCAAGTGAGATGATAGCTCATTATGGTTTTGACAGAGCGGTTTTGTGCAGGAGATGAACCTCGTCAATCAACCCAACCCAAGCTCCTGCTTGTCTCTCGAAACTTACTGATTGCCCAAGGCACCCTCTTTATTCTTAGTGGCTCCTGGTAGCTGAGGGTGTGCCAAGATCCATCAGTGTCCCTAAGGGGAGGATTGCAGTCAACACCTTCATGCAAGTGAATTAGAAGCTGGACACTTAGGCTGCAGCTGAGAAAGTATGAGGTTAGGTCCCTTTCCAGGAAGAAACTGGGAAATGGATGTATTTAATGGACTCAGCTTCTCTGTGAGGAGCAAAGGATTTGGACCTTCTCTCCTGCCTGTGTGGCACTATGCCAGGGACCAGGGATGGGGTTTATGGGGAGAGTGTCTCAGCTTTTCCTATTCTTTTCAATGTGGGTTTTTTTCTCATTCGCCTGATGCATAGGAGTCACTCAACTAATGTTTTCTCTCAGGGGAAATCGCTGCATGAGTAGCTGTATGTCTGGTGCATTTATGGGAGGGAACTTCAGGAGCCTCTTATGTGGCCATCATGGCCCTTCTAATACCTGTTTTATTTATTTTTATTTTTAGAATTTTACTTATTTGAAAGAGAATGAGAGACCACAAGTGGGGGCAGAGCCAGAGGGAGAGGGAGAAGCAGACTCCCCGCTGAGCAGGGAGCCCAATGCAGGACTGGCTCCCAGGACCCTGAGATCATGACCTGAGCTGAAGCCAGACGCTTAGCCAACTGAGCCACCCAGGTGCCCCCTAATACCTGTTTTAAAAACAGATCTAAACCTGCCTTCAAGGAAGTTTATGAAGAAAGAAGACATGAAGAAAAAAAGCAATCAGATCATATCAAATAATTAATAATATAAAAACATAATTATTATTTGAGCTAAGTGCTGTTGAATAAAATAAAATGTTTCTAAAGTCATATACAACATACAGAGCCATGAACTCATGTAATAGAAGGACCTGAATTGGCGGGATAAACTGTTGAAAGACAGGAGTCATATTTCACTACTAACAGATGGTATACAGGTGAAGAACAGGAGCTAATGACCAAAAAGATATTCATAGAAGTCCTAAAAGATCATGATAGACGAGATACGCTGTTATAGTAGCAAGGGAAAGAGAAAATCTCATTTAAACACTTGCAAACACTTAGAATGGGCAAGTCAGTGTAATAAACAAGAAAAAATTACTAATAAAAAGTTGGAGTGGCTAGAATGTGACCAATCATTCAATCTAACATAACAAGCAAACAATCAGACAGTCATCACTTAATTATTATTAGAAAGACACCAATTCTAGGGACCTCGATACTGGAGCTCTTCTCCCAGCTCTGTCACTGAATAATTGTGTGGCTGTAGGCATACAATTTAACCTCCATTGGTTTCTGTTTACCCACCTGAAAATCCTTACCAGTGAAATAAACAATGTATTATTAAAGTTAATTATCAAAAAAAAGTTAATTATCTCTTTTGTAGAATAAAAGAAATTGAAATATTGTAACATTTTATTTTTGAGCGGCAGTTTCATCATTATCTGTTCTTCCCTTCCAGGGAGGAAATCAAGTAGTTTCGTTCTGCAATCACCTCCAACTATGTGAAGTTAACAGAGTGTTTCTTCATTTCTAGATGGTACCTTGGCTGAAAAAGCATCCTGGGGAAAACCATTTCTACCCAGCTTGTCAGCAGCACAGAGAAGCAGGTACCACTGGATTGGGAACTGCATAAGAGCTCTCTCACCTGAAATGAAGGTACACAGCACAAAAGGCCATACCTATAAGGGCTGCATTTTTGACAATATGATACACCTCAGCCTAAAGCTAAGTGGATTGTTCTTACAATCAGCTGCAGGACAAGCTCTAAATTTTGTAGCTCATACTAACTGTATTACTTTAGGGGGAAATTAGGAAGAATAAGGACCTGCTTTCTAAAATATCAGTGCGGTGATTGGAGCTTCCTCATTTTTAAATTAAATATGGATATAATAAATATTTCCTCAGGATACCAGAATAGGTGCTATACAGAGTACAGTTAAATAGGAGAACAGTATTTCTCTGCATCTGTTGCTTCAAATCCATTCCTCTACCTAAAGAAAGAGAGAGAGANAGCTGCAGGACAAGCTCTAAATTTTGTAGCTCATACTAACTGTATTACTTTAGGGGGAAATTAGGAAGAATAAGGACCTGCTTTCTAAAATATCAGTGCGGTGATTGGAGCTTCCTCATTTTTAAATTAAATATGGATATAATAAATATTTCCTCAGGATACCAGAATAGGTGCTATACAGAGTACAGTTAAATAGGAGAACAGTATTTCTCTGCATCTGTTGCTTCAAATCCATTCCTCTACCTAAAGAAAGAGAGAGAGATTGAGAATGTGTGTGTGTGTGTGTGCACACGTGTGCGTGTGCATGTGCGTGTGTGTGTGTGTGTGCTAATGACAGGCAGGCCACACGGTTAAGGAGGAAAGGTTTTCCAGGATATTGTGTCATGGCCCGCCTCATCCTCTATGTTTCAGAGGAATATGCTTTTCTCTATCACGCTAACAACTTCCTCTGACAACCTTAGAAACTAGAATAAGTAAATACTCGGACTCTGCCCAGTGCAGTTCCCATCCTGTGTACGTGCCCAAGGCGATGGTATATCCTAGAAAGTCCTCTGTATAAGCACCTAGATCTGAAAAAAAAGCAATAAAAGCTGTGACAATATGTGTTAGAAATATGAAGAGTGTCTTCCATGCTCCCCCACCCAGAATGCTCCTTCAGATTTGGGGCTTTTAGAGTCCATTAAATACATTCTGTTTTCTTCTATTTACTACTGACACGGTTGTGAAATTACATTTAAGTGTTTTTTTAAGGAATAAGTACAAAAACAAAAATTGTAGAAGAGAGAAGAATAGACAAAATCTTAGAAACTAAGAGTAAAGAAGTGGTACAGAAAAGTGGTATATTGACTTAGCAGAACAGAAAAAGCTGAAAGCTTTGTGTGGTAGACATTGCGATATGCCATTTAGATCCTCCTTTTGGAATGAAAGACATGTTGATCCAACTGCTGGGAGAGCTGAGGATAGACAGCTCTCTGCTCTCACACTGTTTTGGAAATAGCCTCAGCCGAAGAAAGCTGTCTAGTCCAAGGACATGCTACCCTCCCAGGATATCTTGCATCCAGTGACTGACTGACTTTGATATGAAGGCCTGGCCCCTTGACTCAGTTCTGAAGGACAGTTCTAGCTTAAGCTGGAGACAAAGGGAATGTTCACTGGGACTGTATTAGAACTGAATTTCTTCCTCTTCTCCCTCCTACCTCCTTCCCTTCCTAAGAGATCATCTTAAATGTATTCCCTAATAAATTTCCCACACACTTCCCAGGGAAATTAATTTGTGGCCGTTGGTTTTGACTTGAGGAGCACCTGGGTGGCTCAGTCAGTTAAGTGTCAGACTCTTAATGTCAGCTCAGGTCATGATCTCAAGGTCATGAGATTGAGCCGTGCCTGGGGCTCCATGCTGAGCGTGGAGCCTGCTTAAAATTTTCTCTCTTCCTCTCCCTTTGCTCCTCCCCATCACTCGCATGAGCGTGCTCTCTCTCACTGTCTCTCTCTCTAAAAAAAGAAAAAAAAAGGGGGGGGGACCTGAGAAAGTAGATGGTAAATATAGAGCTTAGGTTTGGATCACTTGTCATCCAGTAGCAATGGAAGTGTGGAAACCTTCATGGGCCATGACTTTGGATAATATTCCAGTTCAAGATACCACATTAACAACTACAGTATATCTGGCAAATGACAACTATGAGTAAATTGTGACTATACAGCAATGGAATTAGATATTTATGGATAAGTGCAAATGATGAAATGATGCTCTGACAATCCAAACATGGATTGTCTATATGTTGGGTCTATATGTCAAGGTCAGTGTCCTGCCTGGAAAAGAAAGGGGCCCTGACACTTGGAATAGGATCACTTGACTTGATTCACTTAAAACTGTTGAATTCCAGAATTTCCCTTAATGCTCTGTGCCAGCAGAAATGAGCACCCCTTGCTGTTGAAGCTGAGTACTTCCCCCTTGCTTGAACATAGTGGAGATCCTCACACCTGCAAGAAAGCATGAGCCCTCCAACCCCAGTGTTCTGCCCCCTACCTCTCTTGGTGATCACTAAATCAGTAAATGGTGTCATGTCTCACCATAATCAGTGAGTTTTGGGGATCTTCCTAAGGGAGATATTGGACTGTACTTGGAAGGAACTTCAGGGATTAGCCAATGTGTACATTCAAGAGCCCAGAGAATATGCCTGGGACTGGATTCTAAGTAAACGAAACCAAGATGCACAAATCACAGATTCAGATAAGTGAGAGTTTATCAATATGCAAGCATTCTCCCAGAATATAGGATCTGAAACTCCTGCAAGGACCTTGGGAAATCGTGCATCCAGCTTCTAGGATGGTTCTGAAAAGCATTCAGAGTAACTGTCCATATACAGTGAGAGAAACAAAACAGGATGGAATTATTCTGTGTTCTGATCATTGTGCATCAAAATATTTATTTTATAGTACATGACTTAATACTTTGTTATACCTAACATACAGTCAGTTCTCAGAAGAGGAAACTCAGGGACCAAAAGTATATGACAAAATGCTCTATCGTATTCATTGTGAGAGAAATGAAAATCCAAACCACAAGGAAACAAAAGTTTGCTCTCAACAAATTGACCACAGTTGAACATCAGTGGTAATCCCAAATACTGCCAAGGCTTAGGAGCAACACTATTTCTCATACAATACTGACTTCAAGAGGAAATAGGCAATATCTAGGAAATGTGATAATGCATATACCTCAAGTAAAGCAATTCAAGTTTTAAGTGTATACACCAGAGCAGAAGTTATCAGACTATTTTTATATTAGAAGTTTTTAATAGTCTTACAATTTATCAAAGATAATGGACATACAGAACATTTGTCTGTACCAATTACATTTATCAATATTTAATGTGTTAGATACTGTCTGATGCCAGTTATAGGACATTCTTGAAAGGATGAAATAGAAATTGAAAAACAAATCCAGAGATTGTGGGGGGTAGAGGGTGACTGTAAAGGAATAGCACAAAAGAAAAAAAATATTTAATGCATTAGAAATTAAGATAGAAAATTTAGGGATAATTGGATGGCTCAGTCAGTTAAGCATCTGCCTTCGGCTTAGTTCATGGTCTCAGGGTCCTGGGATGGAGCCCTATATCTAGCTCCCTGCTCAGCAAGTGTCTGCTTCTCCTTCACCCTCTACTTCTCCCATGTGTGTGTGGCTCTCCCACTCTCTCTCAAATAAATAAAATCTTCTAAAATCCCAGAAAATTTAAAACTTATTGTTCAAATTTTAAAAATAAAAATAAACCAATCATACCTAAATATACATAACATTTTTCATAAAATAACTACATTTTACAAACAAAAAGAGTGAAAGGGAGGCATTGTTCTACATTTTTGCAAATCTTTTTACTGTCTGTGTTAATAGAAGACAACCAGAGTTCTCATACTCACTTCCACATTCAATTTATTGTCACGGCACATGTCAGGTTGCCTGTGGAAGACTCCACTCTGCAGTCATGAGAGAATGAGTGTGAAAATGACAACTAATACCTTAGTATTTCATAAAAATAACTTTGACCTCACAGGCCCCAAACCACACTTGGAGAACTTTTACACTAGAGAAACACCTGAACATATACATTGTAAGATTTTTGATTGAAAAGAAAATGGAAATGATACAAATATCCATTCAATTGGAATGCAGTACACTAATTCCTATAATAAATATTATTTGACAGTAAAAATGAGTACCTAGAGATATATGTATCTGCAGGGACAAATATCACAAATAAGAGAAAAGAAAAAGTTGCAGTAGGATGCACATAGTATGATAAAATTAATATAAAATGTGTATAAAAGTAAAATCATATTTTCTGGGCATACATTGATTTGTCTTAACAGATAAAAAAAAGTGTATGAATTGGATAAATAATGAATTCAAGAGAGTTGCCTGTTTTCTCTGGGTTAGTAGAAAGAACTAGAGGTGAAGAGGGGCACGAAGGTGATTATCATTTGTCACTGAATTTCTAAGCTTGGTAATTATTTTAAACTTAATTTTATTTATCTATACCTTCTAGCATATTTGAAGTAGTTCATACTTCTACTAATAATGTTATTAATTAATAATGATAATAACAAATATTATTAACTGATAATTGTGAAAATTGCTGCGATAATGATTAAAGTATGAATGGTATGGTTGTGCAATATGAAAAGGTACAAACTTCCAGTTGTAAAACATATAATAGTGGGAATACAATATACACTACAGTGACGACAGTCAATAGTGTGGTATTGTGTATTTTATAAATTGCTAAAAGGATAGATTTTAAGAGTCTTCATCACAAGAAAAATATTTTTTGTGACTATATACAGTGATGGATGTTAACTAGACTAGATAATTTTGCCATATACACAAATAATGAACCATTATGTTGTACCCCTGAAACTCATATAATATTAGAAGTCAATTATATCTCAATTTTTAAAAATGAATGAAAAAGCAAAGTAATGAATCCAGATTCATTGAGAAACAGCTACCAAGGTAAAAGGTATTATATAGGGATTTTAAAAAAACAATATAGGATTAAGGAAGGTATTTCTTTTCTTTTAGGTGGTAGTGACCTGAGCAAGGGAGGGATTTGAAAAGGCAGGGAACATAAAGATTCAGTTAAGAAGGGGAATCATGGATGGAGCAAGGTATGTACTGAGGAAAGGGGATAGAATCCATAGCTTAGGTAGAAATGGATCTCAGGAGGAAAGACAATTTCCTGGATTTGGAGACTCTCTTAGGGGGACAGAAGGATTAGTATTATTGCAGCTAAATTTGGTCAGAGATTAAAAGTTAAGGAGAGTTCACATTTGATGGATTCTGGCTTTTATTTTTTAATAAAGAATGGAGATATGTACTGTGTCAAATAGAGTATAGAGGACAGGGTGGATGAATTATTTCAAAAAAGAAGTTGACTTGACATACTCAACTTGGTAAATATATAGAAGGATTTCTGGTCAGGATTGAGGATTGTGTCCACTTCCTTGGTCTTCCCTATTATTGCAACGAGTGAACTGTCCATGTTCTTTTATAAAGCTAGGTCTTCTGCTGCACAGTAGCTCCTGATCCCTGATCACCTACTCAAGGTTATTACTCCTGTAACTACAGGAGTATATTCCATATCTCTATGTTACCAATTTTCCATGTTTACTGTAGAATTCTTATAATTTCACTAAGAGAACATATTAATTCCATCATTGAAGGAAATCTCTCCCTTTACCTCAAATCCCCTTTTTTGTTGTCGCTCCTTCCTGGCTATCTGTTACAGCAAAGCTTATATGTGGAATCTGAAAAAGTCAAACCATAGGACCAGAGAATTGAACGGTGGTTTCCAGTCTTGTAGCACTTGTTGCCACGATACTCACGTGTCATTTTCTAAAAATCAGAGTGCATTTCATCTTCCTCTATTTTTGATAAAATATCCATTATCAATGACCTAACACATGTAAATATGTGATTATTTTAAGATTTTTTAAGACCAGGTTAAGGGCTACTTTTAAAAGGTTGTCAATCCTTCTGATTATAAAAGATTCATTGATTTTTATAATTCTTTTTTATTCAAATTTTTAAAACGGCAACTTTGTTTTGAGTGTGAATACCTCCCTTCCTCATGTCAACCAGGGGAGAAATTTCACACTGCATTCATACATAAAATAGGCTTGCTTAAAAGGAAATGAAATTAAACAACATTACCAGACTCAATCCCTGCAAGCCACATCATTGGCATGTGTTACTTTTCTTGCAATGCCATCGTTTTACTTGTAAGGCAGAGGTTAGAAAACACCTGATGATTGACTGAGCCTCCCAGAACAGATCCACTGTGTGATTACTTCCCCCATGTAATATGAGTGTCATGGGGAAAGTAAGACAAATTAATAGTTCTTTCATCTGAAGATATATCTCTTAGACCCAAAATATTGTATGTGGGTCAGCAGGAATGGTTTTTATTTTGACAATAAGAGCAGTGTTTTATTGAACCAATTTTATTTAGTAATTGTCTGAAGATTTTTCTTTTTTCAAAGTGTATTTGCTCTTAGAGTGTCTACTGTACAAAACAAACAGCTTCATCTTCTCTTTGGCTACTTATTCATTCATTTATATTCTCAACTTTTTGTGCTCCCACCCCTCAAAATCCCACCAATGGTTTTCATTTTACATTATTTTTCTCTCTCCCTTTCTTTCCCACTTATGTCCATCGTTCACTTTCCTCCTCCAGTCTGGGCACACGAGCAAAGATGATTGTTTAACAAAATTAAAAATGTCAACAGTCACAAGCAAAAGATATATGTTTACTTAATGTTTGTAAATTATAACAGCAACAGCAGAAGATAACTAGATAGAGCACTACTATCAAATAGACAGGTGAGCCACAGCAACGCAAAGGTCCTACTAAAGCACCCAGTTGTCAATTTTAACATCTGACAGCATTACAAATTCCCTTTGTGAAACTATTAACTTCTTGCCCTAGGTCAGAGTCCAACAAAATAATAATCTCTTTCCAGAATCTCTCTATCATTTAAGAAAACTTATGGGTGTGGATAAAGAAGCTAGTTTAGACTTTTGCAGACTTAATACCATTTGTCCAAGTGAAGTTCTAACAAAAATGTCCAGAATACTTGAAATAGAAACATGATTCTCAGAATCCTGGCAGCACCTAAGTAAAAGCTGCAAGGGCTTCTTGATGATGTTAAAATCTATTGATGGATGATTATTGAAGTTTGAACTATTGATAATATTATAATATATTGACAACCATTTCTGACAGAACTAATTCTAACCTTTCATAGGAGAGATAAACTTCTAAAATTTATTTTTTTAATTTCAGTCTCTTGATGATTCTTTAGACCCCACATTACCATTTGAAAGCTATAAATATTACTCTCTCAAGCTGCTAGAACAATTCATTCAAGAGTATAATGACTTTAGCAAATATGTCAGTTACCCTACTAGGAACTAAAAATAGAAAAGCAATAAAATATAAAACATTAATTTTTATGCAGGGCTTTATAATGTAGAGGAATATATCAACATTAAAACCTGAAAAAATGCTTACAAATTCAAGGCAGAAGAACTCGCTGACTCCCAAGCAACACTAATGACAAGACATCCATTTCAACATCTGTTTATTTTGTTTCTAAATTTATAGAATTAAGAAAAATGTTTACAGCCATGCAGGTAGTAACAAATAACTCATAGACAAAGAAAAATTAAAAACTGAATTAGTTATCTGATGACTCATCCACTATAACAAATGCTAGAATGCATTTCAAGTGGGCGATATTTATTATAAAAATTAAATTTCAAGTTGAGCTACTATTCATGTGCAAGGACATTCTTAGATGTAATCAGTGATGCAGAAGTTTCCTATGCTTTCTCATAAATAAAAACCTGTCAATTAAATATCCCCCAGAAAACAGAAATTAATAAAAATCATAATCTAAACAATGAAATGTGGAGAACCTGGGTGGCTCAGTTGGGTAAGCATCTACCTTCGGCTCATGTCATGACCCCAGGGTCCTGAGATTGAGCCCTATATTGGGCTCCTTGCTACAGTGGGCTCCTTGCTTCTCCCTCTCCTTCTGCCTGCTGTTCCCCCTGCTCGTGCTCTTTCTCTGTTTCTCTGTCAAATAAATAAATTAGAATCTTTAAAATAATAATAAAAAATAAACAATGAAAATATGAAATTTTTAAAAAGTGATCTGTGAAATCAGTAAAAGTGATCTAAAGTCTACTAAGTGTATTTTAAAAAATTATAAAACAATTCAAATATTAACATATATTGTGGAGGCGTTATGTAAAAATTAATTAAAAATAAATTATACAAAAAGAAATTAATAAAAATATTGAGCTGTGTCACAACTATCTCATAGGCTTATTTGTAAGGATTAATTTTTTTAATACTTGCTAAGTCCAAAGAGCTATGAATGGCACATAGTAGACAATAAAGTAAACCATGATGATCAAATAATGATGATGAGATGATATTATCATTCCTTAATAGCCCCAATTACCTCAATAATTCCAGCATATGAAATGAAGGTATAGGGGAGCAAAATTTGCCACCCCAAAGTGTCTCTTTGGTATTGGATTATGTTAGGCCAAATATTTTTTAAAAAACAGAAGCCTCAGGAAGAACCCTTGACCTTCTCGCAAGATACCTGAAAGAATTTAGATAGAGAACCTGATCCAGCAAGAGATGCATCATATAGATAACCACCATTATAATATGAATTAGATGTGCTAAACATGGAACAACCTAGCAAAGTCTGTTTGTTAAAATTTTTATGTCCCAATGGTTCTGAGTGGCCCTGCAAACACTGTTTACCAAACATTTACTCTTTTTCATCTTCCTGAGAATTGTCTATCTCCACTTTGAAGTCCCAAGCCCTTAACCCCTTCTCTTTAGCTCTGGATGGCATGTGAGCCTCAACTGCCTGACTGGCTGGGGGGCTCAGAATCTTATGGAACTTCCATATGGACATAATTAAATTTGATTTTCTCCTGTTAATCTCTTTCATGTCAATTTATTTATTAGACCAGCCAAAAGAATCTTGAAGGGTAAATAAAAATGTTTTCTTCCCAACATAAGGAAGATAGAGTATTTCACAATCCTTTAGAAAAGATACATAGTGTCCAGTCTCATTTTGGTCTTAATATAACCCAATTAGCCTTTTTCCTATCCTTAGACAACACTTTCTCTGAAATTTTAGATATTTAACCTTACGCCAATAATCAACACATGCTTTAGTAGGTCACTATCACTCTATCTTCCCTTGATTCATTGTTTGTGTATAACACCCAGTGCTCCATGCAATACGTTCCCTCCTTAATACCCATCATCAGCCTAACCCATTCCCCCACCCCCCAAAACCCTCAGTTTGCTTCCCACAGCCCATAGTCTCTCATAATTAAAGTAAGACTGAACAGACTGAGAACCAAAACATCACTTGCATTTTCGACCACTATTTTTTGCCTCTGTACCCTACTGCCTTGCTATTGTTAATAAACATTCCCTTTGTATATGTTCATTTTATTAACACATCATGATATTTAAAATAAATGATAAGTGTCCTATTATTTTGAAAATCCATTTAGTGGTTTGCATAATTATACTATCTTCTCATAATTATGCCCATACATTTTCTGAGACATAGAGAATAATTTTAATCTACTGAAAATGTTTTTTCCCTCTCCACTTGAAACTAAATACATGCATATGGCAAAGCTGCTTTTACTCCCTGCAAAGATGCTAATGAACATTTTTGGACTCAAAGAATAACCCAATCTCCAGCCAAGCATATATTTAAACATTACAGAGGCTTAAAAGAAAAAAAACAATATTTGGCATATACAAACCAAAGCTTTATACACAATTAAAAGGAATGCTTTCATATTTAGCAACTTGCATAAAGCCTTAGAATTAAAAAATTGATTTTTTTTTAGTATTACTTAAGAAAGCCATAAACATAGAAACTTCCAGTTTTGGGTTGCTTATTAACAATCATCCTAATAGGTTTTCTGAGAGATTTATGTTCAAGTAACATAAATAGAAACCATAAATATATAATTAGCTGAGATAATGTCTGGAATTACAGTTTTGGTGTGCACTTTGAACCAACAGCTTGTGTGGGGCTTTTGCTTCTTACTAAAACCCACATATAATTTTTGGAACATTATTAGCAGCCTCTGGTTGGCCACACATAATAAAAATGTCACAGAGGAAAGAGAAAGGATTCCTTGGCCAATCTACCAAAAAGCCAGGCCACCTTAGCTGACATGTTAACTAGATACGATAAACAAAGTTCTATACTGATTCCTTTGCACTGATCTCCCAATGCACTAAACACGGGAATATATCACATGGGCAATATTGTCAAGTTCTGTGTCAAAGACTAGAATTTCTTGTGAATGAGAGGACAGAAGGGAAAATGGTGAAGTAGGTGGAAATAATGCCAAATAAAGGCAATATACCCTCATAGAAAAGTTGCATAATATAAAATTGTCGGGGAAACAATTTGTCCTCTTTTCCGACACTTCTTCCATTCTATTAGGCTCTGTTATCAGAACAAAGTTTATACTGTTATCCAAGGCTTTATCGACATAATTAAGCTTGTATTAATAACATCGCCTTTTTTTCCTCAAAATTTTCTACCCAGTATAAATACCTATAACCAAAAAGTTCATGGTTTGTGTTCAGAGATTTTTTTTCCCTTGCCTCTTCTTTTCACTGAAGGTCAACAAACATTTTTTCTCTCCTTTAATAACCAGGTAATGGTGAGTTGGATTTATTTAAGATTCAAGAGAGAATAATGAGTATGGAAAGAAAGTGTGCCCAAGGTAGTCTTTGAAGTAGGGATATAAGGGAAGGATATAAGGGAAATAACTCAATGAGTAAAAGTTCAGGAAGTTTTGTTTCCAAGGGTAACTCCAGATGGGAAGGACTTTTTGAAGAGTAGAGAGAAGATAGAAACAAGGGAAGAATAAGAGCAGATTTATTCCAAAGGTTGTTTTTATTTCTCTAAATATTTTCAATTTTTTTTTGCAAATGCAGTTGTCTCGAACAGTTGGTTTACCACCCCAGAATTTCCTTCAACTAAACCTTATAAAAAGGGTGTGGAGATGGATGTCCCAAGTAGTTATTTTATAGCATGCCAAAATCATATGAGTTACTGAAGAAAATAAAGTTAAATACAAAAATAGCATATTTTAGAAAGTGAAAATCAACAAAGAAACCAATACTGTATAAGAAGACCAGAAACCCTAAACAAAAATTTCATACAAACCACAAACAAAAGGAAATCAGAGCTTCAATTGAGGTTATGTGCTGCAAAAAAGGATGTCAATTCCAAATCAAAGAATTGTCCCCAAAAATAGATATTTCCATATGAAATTAAAAGAAAAATCAGTTTCAACTATATTCCTTTATAGAAATGACACCGTGGGAGATTTGTAAACCAAATACAACAATAGATATATAACATATAATAACATATAGCAAATTCAAAGTAGCACTTCAAACCATTCTAACAAGTGAAATAAACAATTTGGACAAATAAAATTCACGAGGTAAAATAGTATCTTTAAAAATATGTCTTGAATTCTAGACCTGGCTTTAAATCTAACCTAATAGAAACTGCGTCATATTTAGAACTTGCTTAAATAAAGAACTGTTAAACATAGACCACAGTAATCTCTATTTTGCTATTCTATAGTAAACTCTAGATGATTAATCCCTTCACCAGTTTAATATAATGTCTACACAAGCAAATCTTATTAGAAAACATATTACTTTAATGTGCTTATCTATCTAAAATAATTGGGATGATGCCGTTTACAAGTAAAAAGATTTAAAACTAATTTTCAGCAGGTGTGTTAGACTTATATTAATTTTTCTAAGCCACAGAATAAATAAAACCAAAGTAGATTTTTATGAAACTTAAGTTACTAATTTTAATTCCCCCTTTAATTTACACCAAAATTAAACATTCTAAATGGCTTTAAAAACTGATATCTGAATATTAGTATATTTACCTAGTAACAACCTTAAAAATGTTAAGAATAGTTTACCCTCGCAGAGTGTTATTGTGTTCTAGGCATTGTTCTCACAAATTTAATCCAAACAGCTACTCCAGAAAGCAGGTATTACTGCTATCCCCTTTCCAAGACAGAGAAGCTGAGGTTCTGAGAAGTTAAGTGATCTGCCTAAACAAAAAAACAAACAAGAAAAACCACACACAGCTGGAGTTCAAATACATGCCAAGGTGCTACAAAGACTGATTCCTTAATCATCTCGTTACATGAATGGCCTCCTCAAAGATATTCAATAAAGAATAAAGATTAGGTGAATTGTAGGGGACCATCCGTCCTTTCTAGAGATACTGGATTTTTCTCTTAATAGTTTGGGATCCGACCTATATAATCGTCTTTGTTATTTTGCACATTCTTTGTACCCAAATGACTACTTCTAAATTGCCTTACAATCCTATGCCTACGCACTCTACACATTCTGCCTCTTCCTATTTCTGTTTCTCCCCTCCTTCTCTCTTTTTTAAATACCACTGATGGACTCAAATATATGCATTGATATTAATTATGATTTGGTTATATACAAAGGACCTCAAATAGAACAGCCAAAGAAGACATTTAATAGAACTACATAGAGAGGTTGACTTATTGTTTCTGCCCAATGGGAATCTGCTTTTAGTTGAGACTCCAATAAAAAAAGGCACTTTCCTTCAAAACTTCTCATCAAAAATCACTCCTATATTATGATAACATAAAGAACACACCCTTAGAAAAATAACATTGTCCTTAGAGAAAGAACATTAGTTCAAGACAGAGAAAGAGAACGAAATCAAGTGAGTTCTAAAGGTAAATAAGAAAACAAAACAAAACAAAACAAAAACAACACAAAGAAGCAAAATTTTTCTCTGGGGTAATTAGATAAGTGTAGTGAAGTCAACACATTGCCGAAAAATATATACAAGGGAGTCACAGAAGAGAATGCACAAATGGACTTTAAGAATATAAAAAGTTGGGCGCCTGGGTGGCTCCGTGGGTTAAAGCCTCTGTCTTCGGCTCAGGTCATGATCCCAGGGTCCTGGGATCGAGGCCCANGTATAAAAAGTTGGGCGCCTGGGTGGCTCAGTGGGTTAAAGCCTCTGTCTTCGGCTCAGGTCATGATCCCGGGGTCCTGGGATCGAGGCCCACATCGGGCTCTCTGCTCAGCGGGGAGCCTGCTTCCTCCTCTCTCTGCCTGCCTCTCGGCCTACTTGTAATCCCTCTCTCTGTGTCAAATAAATAAATAAATAAATAAATAAATAAATAAATAAATAAAAGAATATAAAAAGTTGCTCAATCTCAGAGGTAATCAAGGGAAAGACTGATTAAAACACAGATCACTGTCACATCAAGAATACCAAGTAGAGGGTTTAGCCTCCTCTTCTCTTGCCCAACTGGCTTTCTTTCCTCAAGGAATAATTATCCTGTTGATTCATCTCGGTCTTTCTTTTTGTGCTGTTGCTCCCCTTCGGAAGTCTAGCAATCTTTGAGTATCAATCGTGTTTATGAATGAAGCCCCTGGTTGCTGTATAGAGGTGACTCGGGCCAGTTTTGCTTCTGTTGTATAAGCCTGTTTCCTGTTTCCCCAGTAGCCCAGCTTCCTGAATTGGAAAGCTGCACTGAAGGACACAGTCGATGAATTTTGTGTAAATGGAAAAGGGACAGCTTAGCTCTAAAGCACATGGGCAGGCCTTGAATTGGTTTCCTTGGAAAAAGACTACAAGAAGTCACATGCAGATAGCTCACTGGAGAATGCTCTTTGGGGATACAGCTGGAAGAAAGTGACCATGGCCACACTGAGTAGATACAGGAGCTGACTGACAATGCAGTGGAAGACCAGACTTCAGCGTATCCTACCAGAGCTACTGAGCTAGGATGGCCCCTCAGAGTTGTCCCAAATTGAGGCACACACACTTCTGGTACAGGGGGTTTTTCTTAAGTACTGCAAAAAAGACCACAGCTTTCACACTTTGCCTTGGATCCGCAGTGACTCATCATCATGGTTCAATAACTCCATGAATCAAATGTACTCAGCAACTGCCTCCCAATTCATAGTCCTTATACTTAACCCTTTCCATCACACTTCTCAAGCACCAGAGGTACTGAGCATCTGGCAGTGATTCTCCTCCATCAATTACACATTCCATTTTACCACCGGCGAATATTTTGACAACATGCTATAACTACCCATAATCTATTTTCCACCAATAATTGCCAGACAGCTGATAAAAGACTAGGGATGAAATTCCTTTAATGTCTGTTTCCTACACCAATCCTGAGGCCAAATATCCTGCCTTGGGTTCATGGTGGTAGACCCTGAGGTATGGAGTTGCATGGACTATTTGGGGAGTGGTCTCAAGAGAGAGGCTATAAAAAGTGAAGAAGGAAGGATTGGAACCACGAAAGAGCTGACCCTCAGTGTGGTTGTAAATGAGCCTTTAGTTGAAGAAAGACGACTGAGACAGTCTATTTCTGTATCAACCAGTTATTGTTCCTCTGCCCTTCTCTCCCAGGGGTTAAAACTTCCCGTGGCACATTTCTCTGCTCCTGAGAGCAGTTGCCTGAGAAAAATATAGCCATGACCTTTCAGCAACCAATAGTATTAATTGTTCAAGGAGAGGTGCCTTGGCCCTCAGGAGGGAAACTAGGGGAAATACAGTAAACTACATATACACAAGTGGAAATCTGATGAATTTTGACATATGACTTGCTCATGGAAATGACCACCATCATCAAGATAACTAAGATCATCCATCAAGCTCAATCGTTTTCACATGCCCCTTTGCGACTGCACCTCCCACCCATACCCCAACTCCAGGCTGTCATTGATAGAATATCTCATACCAAGGATTAGTTTTTAATTTCTATAATTTTATATACACAGAATCATATATGGGGGCTCCTGGGTGGCTCAGTAGGTTCAGCATCTGACTCTTGATTTTGGCTCAGGTCATGATCTCAGGGTTATGAGATTAAGCCCCACATTGGGCTCTGCACTGAGCATGGAGCCTGTTTGAGATTCTGTCTCTCCATCTCCCCTGCCTCTCCCCAGTCTCCTCACATGAGCTCTCGCTCTTTCTCTGCTAAATAAATAAATAAATAAATAAATAAATAAATAAATAAATAAAATTATTTGTACTTTTTGTCTTGCTTATTTTACTCAGCATAAGTATTGTGGGTTACATCTATTTTGTTATATTTATCCATGATCCATTCCTTCTCTGCTGAGTAGTAATTCATTGCATGGATACGTCCCAGTTTTTGTATTCATTCTTTCACTGTTGGTTGGACATTGGGTTGTTTCCAGTTCTTGGTTATTACAGATAAAACTATGGACATTCAAATATACATTTTTGTATAGATGCAGGCTTTCTTTTCCCTTAATTAAAGACATAGAAGTGAAATGACTAGGACACATGCTAGGTGAAAATTTTATTTTTTATGAAACTGCCAAACTATTTTCCAATGTAGTTGCATCATTTCACATTATCACCAGCTGTATATGAGAATCACTTGCTCCACATCTTCACCAAGACTTAGTGTTAGTACACCTCTTGATTGTAGTCATTCTACTGAGAGTAGAGTAGCATATCACTGTGATTATTTATTTATTTATTTATTTATTTATTTATTTATTTATTTATTTATTTATTTTTTATTCTTTGCCCCAGGGGTACAGGTCTGTGAATCATCCGGCTTACATCTTTCACAGCATTTACCAAAGCACAAACCCTCCCCAATGCCCATAACACATCCACCCTATCCCTACCCTCTCACCCCCCAGTAACTCTCAGTTTGTTTTGTGAGATCAGGAGTCTCTTATGGTTTGTCTCCTTCCCCCATCCCATCTTGTTTCACTATTTTTTCCTCCCTACCACCCACGACCCCCCACCCCGACTCTGTGATTTTAATTTGATTTTTTAAAGATTTTATTTATCTGAGAGATAAAAATAGCAAGAGATAGAGCAAGAGCAGGGGAAAGAGGGAGAAGCAGGCTCACTGCTAAGCAGGAAGCAGGAACAGGGCTCTATCCCAGGATGCTGGGACCATGACCTGAGGCAAAGAAAAACACTTAATGGACTGAGCCACCCAGGCACCCCTATTTTTTTAATCAGTTAGGATTTTCAGTTGTTAACAACACAGTTCACACTGGCTGACTTATGTGCAACAGAATTTATCAAAGGATATTATGTACCTCAGTGTATCTTAGGAGAGCCTGAAGAGCAGGTATAGATGTCATTTGACAAGGAACCACATAGTCAGAAAGATCATCCAACTATATATACTGTAGGGTAGTTACAGTAAAACCCCACTCTTAATGCTACCTGCCACTTTTTTTTTTTTAGTTTACACGAAGGCAATTTATTAACAGAAAACAGTAATTTGAGGAATGCTGTTCACAGACAGCGACCACAGAGACCCCCCCCTTTCCGGCGGGTGCTATCGGAGGGGATGGGGGTGACATCCTCAATCCACCCGATCTTCATTCCTGAGCAGGTGAGGGCTCTGAGAGCTGACTGGTCCCCAGGTCCCCAGACCCCATCGGTTCTATTTCATCCTGTGACCCGTAGTCTGATATGGAGGGCAGTGATGCTCAGCTCCTTGCACCTCTGCGCTACATCCTGGGCTTCACCTTCATTCTGCCAGTCATGTGGCAGATGCTTTCCTTTCCAGAAAGATCAGTGACATGGAAAAAGTGTCCCTGAAGGATACAAAGATGTGGCAGACACCAAGCACATTTTCTCCTTCAGCTACCTGAGGTCTGAGGCTGATGACCTAATGATGAATGATGTTGAGCATCTTTTAGGTTCTTATTTACCATTAAGAATATAGACATACCTAAAAAAAATGTTCAAAATCATTTGTGCACATGCACACACACACACACACACACACACACACTCACACACATGAAACTTTCCAAATCTTTTCCCCATTCTAAGTGGATTGTTTGTTTTATTGAATCATCCTGGTTCTGTATATATTCTAGATAAAATTCCTCTGTTGGCTAAATATTTTGCAAATATTTTCTCCCAGGTGATAGCTTTGCTTTTCATTTTCAAAATAGGATCCTTCAAAGAAGACAAGTATTTAATTTTGATGAAGTCCAATATATTACCTTTTAAAACAATTTGCATCATGTTTAAGAAATTTCTGCCAAGCCCAAATCCCTATATCCTTCTGGTTTTGTCTACAAATTTTATAATTTTTAGCCATTATTTTTAGGACAGCAATCCATTTTGGGTTAATTTTTATGCAAAGCTTAAAGTGACGGTTGAGGTTAACATTTTAACACATGGCTATAAAATTATTTCAACACCATTTGCTGAAAAAGAAAAATTTCCTTTCCCCCCATTGAACTGCCCTGGGACCTTTCCTGTGTCTTTGCATGCACGGTGATATTTTTACTAAGTGCCATACATTTTGAATTTTTAACTTCTGAGTGATAGAAATTCTTGTATTACTATAAATATTTTTAGCTTTGTTCTAAAATTCAGTCAAGTAACTTGGAATTTGTCTTATCCTTTCAAGTCTTATTTATAACATTGTTAGATGGGACCAGAGAAGCCTTTAGTCTAGGGCTAATTTTTCCCCACTACTGAGGCAAGAACCTTCCACTCAGAAACCCACAACGTATGTTTTCCCTATCAGATAGGAAAACAACTCATTCTGGCCCTCCATGAGATCAAGAATTGACCCTTTTGCTCCTTTCAGATGAGTCTTTCTCTGGTCTCAGATAATTTCCCCAGGCACACATGCTAATCCATAATCAGCAAAGAATTGAGCAAAACCCTGGACAGATTTAGGGCTTCTCGCTCTCTCACTAGGCTCCACCTTGGTTTGCCTCCCTGCTCTGTAGGCAGTACACAGGGTCAGCCTCCTCTGTGTTGCCTCTCTCAGGGATCCTATAATGTCTGATGCCTAGTTTCTGATAAACTTGTCAAATATTTGGGGATTTTTTTTTCAGATAGGAGGTTACTCTGGCTCTTGTGAATCCATATCCTTCAGAATAAGAAAACAATGGGCGCCTGGGTGGCTCAGTGGGTTAAAGCCTCTGCTTTCGGCTCAGGTCATGATCTCAGGATCCTGGGATCGAGGCCCGCATCGGGCTCCCTGCTCAGCGAGGAGCCTGCTTCCCCCCCCCCTCTCTCTGCCTGCCTCTCTGCCTCCTTGTGATCTCTCTCCCTCTGTGAAATAAATAAATAAAATCTTAAAAAAAAAAAAAGAAAACAACCATAGGCTTTCAACACATTTTTAAGGAGATCTTGTCGTTATAAGTCAAGTGGTTCATTTCTTTAGTGGGATGATTCTCAAAATATAGTGGGAAGCAGAACAATCACTTGAGAAACTTGCTCAAAATATATATTCTAATGTTTTGCCCCAGAATTCAATTGAATAGATCTGAAATGGAATAAGTTATCTGAATTTTTAGTAAGTCTGATACAAGTCTGATACTGATACTGATTTTCAATAATTCTGATATGAGGGGTTAACAGACTATAATTTGAGAAACTTGCTTCTGTGATTATTCTGTCTGGATTAATGTGGGCAAAAATGACTCGGCTGCATGCTTGAAGTAGGGAGGGTAGAGATTTTGGCAGTATTTGTGTTGTTAAACCTTTGATTAATTATCATTATTATATCACCCTTTTTCTTTCCAAACCTGATTGCCTTCTTATCCAGAATTTGGAGTCTTTCCATACCTGAGCAGAGCGAAAACAGTTTTCAAGTGATCCAACCTTTCTCTGTATTTGTTCCATGTTGCTATCTCAGGTTTAGATTGTGATTATGATCCATCTTCTACCTTTCGGAAACGCTTCAAAATTTCTGGGTGCTAATGACCTTTATCTCATTCTCAGACTACTATGAATCCATATCTTTATAAATATTTCATTGTCATTTCAATTTGATTTGTTGGGGAATAGAGTAAGGGTACATTCAAATCACTATCTTCAACCAAAAGATATGATTTTTAAACAGCATTGGAAGTGATCTCTTAAATGGAGTGCTCTCTTTTATTTGAGTGAGGAAATTTCTACCAAAATAATACTCATATAGTCTTAATAATAATACTTGCATTTTCTATAGTAATGAAATTGCTTTCCAACATCACTCAATTTCATCCTTAGAACATGCCTTTTATAAGGATTAGCATTTTTTGGTACATTTTACTGCGGTATGTTAAATGACTTACTGAAAACCACACACTGGCAGGAATAAAATTCTAGGCTTTTTGAATTTTAACATCATTAAGTCTTACATGTTTGCCTTTGTTTGTTTTTTGTTTATGTTGTTAAAATCACCTCAAATATAGAAACATTTATTGCTGTGAAAGTCCATTTTGCTGCAAAAATTTGAGGATGAATAAAATTGAATAAATCTATTGGGTATTTTGATTCATCCAGTTAATATTACTAGCTTAACTTGTTGACCTATAGTGATTACTAGTTGCTAAGCATTGGTGTAAGCGATTCCTGTAAATCAGCTCTTAGTCTTCACAAGAACACCATGAAGTATGCATTATTACCCTGGAAATTTTACTAATGGAGAAACTGAAGTACAGAAGAATTCAGGTCACACAGTTAGAAATTATAAAAGCTCAGACCCAAAATCTCTGAATTTTGTTCAAAAATATGTGCTTTTAGCTACTATACTCCACTGCCTCTTATACTGAAGAATTCTCTGTATTTAATCCAAAGAATCATTTTTTAGTTGATCAGTTCAATATTATAAATACTGTCAGAGGACATTTTAAGCAGTCTGCTTCACAAAAGACAATTTCACAAAAATTCTGATTATTCTCTTCAGTGACATTAACTGACTCTGATTTTTGCAGCCATCATTACTTCTAATTGCCTTCTTATCACCTGGGAGCTAAGTGTTAGGTTTGCATATTAATCTCTCCTACCAGTCAAGAGTTATTCTATTAGAATCTTAAATTTGCTAGCAATAAAAACAAAACATAGAATAAAAATAAAACATAGAAGTCTACCTAGGAAATTACTATTTCAATATATGGTGGTTAAAAAAAAGTGGTCTTGTGTGTATTTAAGTATGACTGCTTACCTTACCCTTTGATTTTGAGTCCACCTTCCCTTTCTAACCACCTTTTACTTTTTAACCGCTATGTGTCTGATCGAGTAGTTAACAGGTGACATTACAAGGCCTAGCTTTAAAGAATCACTTAAATTTTAATGAAGAGCCTTTAACCAAAGGATCAGTTAAGGACACATCTGTTCTTGGATAGCTTTGCGGAATTGGCACAAGAAAGTATTCACGGAGCCTCTAGTTAATGAATAAAATGAGTAAAATACTGCAACACACTGATTCTTGAGAGAACATTACAGGAGATAAAAAAGAGCCATACTGCTCTTTTACCAGGGACCTGCCAACGTGCACTGCATTAGCACCAAAACCGTAAAGAGTGTGGCACAAGTCATCATTGAGAAATACTACACTCATTGGGGCAGAGATTTCCACACCTCCAAGCATGAGTGCTCGGTTCCCACCAAGAAGCTCCACAATGAGGTAGCAGGCTGTGTGACACATCTGACCAAGCAGATTCACAGAGGCCAGGTGAGAGGGACCCCCATCAAACTGCAGAAGGAGGAGAGAGAAGAAAGAGACAATTGTATTCCTGAGGTCTCAGTCCTGGATTAGGAGATCTTTGAAGTGGATTGTGACATTAAGGAGATGTTGAAGGTCTTGGATTTTTGGCAGTCTGTCCAACCTGCAGGTCACTCAGCCCACTGTTGGGGTGAATTTCAGAACACCACATGGAGCCATTTGAATCTTTCTGCTGTGCTGTAATATCTTCAATAAACCTTGGACACAACAACAAAAAAGCCTTACTATAGAAGAAAAGCTATTAGTATGATTATTATATGCAGCTTTATCTAGAGAAAACAACCTCTATAAGTCACTAATATGGTAAAATAAACAATAGCTGGAGATAAGCAAATGTCGAAGGAGAAAAAAAGTGAGGAATGGAAACTTCCCTTATATTCCTTTTGTACCTCAGTCATGCTCTAGAGATCTAGAGATGGCCCATTTCAAGAAAGATATCACTCAATAAAGCAAAAATATGTAGAGGAAAACTCAGGAAAATATTCTTACATTGGATTAGGAGGAAGTTTTCCAAAATCCCAAAACATCAGAAGACTTCCTCTGGTCAGCATACTGCTATATCCCTACCCAGTGAGTTTCTTGGGCATATTTATTTATGTAATGGGAGCAACTAGCATCATCAGCAGATGCCCAACATGTGATAAGAATTCAAAAACAATTGTGGAATAAATAAATTTATATTACTTGTTTGAAATTAAATTAGTATGGTATAAAATAATAAGTATATATGTTTTACCAAAACTGCTAGAATTCATACAGGAATTCAGTAAAGTGTCAGTATATAAAATCAATGCACAGAAATCAGTTGCATTTCATACAACAACAGCAAGATAGAAGAAAGAGAAATTAAGGAGTCGATCCCATTTACAACTGTACCCAAAACCATAAGATACATAGGAATAAACCTAACCAAAGAGGCAAAGAATCTATACTCATAAAATTATAAAGTACTCATGAAAGAAATTGAGGAAGACAGAAAGAAATGGAAAAATATTCCATGTTCATGGATTGGAAGAACAAATATTGTGAAAATGTCTATGCTACCTAGAGCAATCTACACATTTAATGCAATCCCTATCAAAATACCATCAATTTTTTTTCAAAGAAATGGAACAAATAATCCTAAAATTTATATGGAACCAGAAAAGTCCCTGAATAGCCAGAGGAATGTTGAAAAAGGAAACCAAAGTTGGTGGCATCACAATTCCAGACTTCAAGCTCTATTGCAAAGCTGTAATCATCAAGACAGTATGGTACTGGCACAAAAACAGACACATAGATCAATGGAACAGAATAGAGAGCCCAGAAATGGACCACAACTCTATGGTCAACTAATGTTTGACAAAGCAGGAAAGAATGTCCAATGGAAAAAAGACAATCTCTTCAACAAATGGTGTTGGGAAAATTGGACAGCCACATGCAGAAGAGTGAAACTGGACCATTTCCTTACACCACACACAAAAATAGTCTCAAAATGGATGAACGACCTCAATGTGAGGCAGGAATCCATCAAAATCCT
>LNAC01000331.1:1888039-1935168 GCA_002007465.1 Ailurus styani
GGGAAAAAAATGAAACAAGATGGGATGGGGAAGGAGACAAACCATAAGAGACTCTTAATCTCATGAAACAAACTGAGGGTTGCTGGGGGGTGGGAGGGTAGGGATAGGGTGGCTGGGTTATGGACATTGGGGAGGGTTTGTGCTATGGTGAGTGCTGTGAAAGGTGCAAGCCTGATGACTCACAGACCTGTACCCCTGGGGCAAATAATACATTATATGTAATAAAAAATATGAAAAAAGAATATATGATTTACAAGTTATTGACTAGTATAAACATATTACTTTAAGATATATGGGTTACTAGTCCTTTTATTTTCCTTTCATAATGTTTACTGTCTCATAGGATACATAAATTCAAATAACATCTGAATGTATTTCCATGAGGTTATTTACAATTAAGATCTAGAATGAGATATATTTCCATCAAACTATTTACAATTAAGATCTAGGAAGAGGGGTGAGGATCTGATTGCATATTTCCAAATTTCCAAGGATATCCATCTCATTAACTTGGTCCTTAAACAACAAAAATAGAGAAGCATCTGTTTGTTTTTTAATGTTACTGTAAGGAAGTTGGCAACAACAAGAACCACTTTTTCTAGGAATTAATGGAAAACTAAACTTATTCTAGCTTTTGTTAGAAAACACAGTTCTTCAGAAACATAATAATGTGTTATTTAAAGAACTAAAAGTAATGCTGTTATAAACTGTCAGAAATTCAAAGTAGCAATTCGATTATCAGCTCATCGCTTTTGTGTGTTTGTTTAGTTTCCTTATTAACCAGCCATTTTTATGTTTGAGATAATCTTTTAAAACAACTTTTAAGTAAAGGAAGAGGACAGGGAATGTCAATGTGTTCTTAGTTAATTATTGTCAGTAAAATGAAAAAGGAGATTAGATTAGAACACCTCTCATTTCCAGCCAAAAAAATTTATATAATATAAATGTAACTTATATAATATAATGCTATGTAATAATAATGCTTACTATATAATCAGCCAGCTAACTGGAAAATAAGGAATGAAATATAGATGTAGAAGAAAGATAACTGATAAAGATTCCTAGATCCAGCTCCATCCAGCTCTCATAATATTACCTTTATATGTCATATAAGGTGTCTGGACCTGAGTTTTGTCATCTATAAGATGGCCAAAATAGTTTGGCCCAGATGGTCCAGATGGTCCCCATAGTCCATTCCAGCTCTCAGAATGATTCATTTTGAGACACTGGATGTCTTCTCTCATATTGAATCTCTGCACATTTGTACAAGATTAAATCTTTGAACAGTTTTGAAATCAGAAATTATTTAGGAAGCAGAACTCTTAACACAATTATACAACTCTTGAAGCTTTCTTGGTTAGATCACATCATGAGCCAGAATTGGCATCCAGCAGATGGCACTATGCCATCACCATGGGATGGCGAGCCCTTCGGAGCAGGCACTCATCGCTCAATCACCGATATCAACCATTTGCAGTAATTAACAGTTCCACACTTTTTCCTTTATGATTATAAGATGATCTTGATACTTTCTAATTTGAATAATTATGCTCCAGTTAATTCTTTCTGTCATCAGGTGGATAAAAGCCGAAAAGGGAGTTTGTTAGTTCTAAACCTTGAGCAAATAACACAGACAGAGGTAATGAAGTTATCTGCTCCCTGGTAGAATGATGATCCGCCTTCTCAAGAGGACTGCTGGATCCACCAATGTGGCTGTGAACTCTCTGAAAGCAAGAACCATGCCTTATCTCTATGCCCTCACTTACTAGGAGGTACTAAAACCTGTTGAATGGATTGGAAACAAAATATAGCATCAGTGAATACAAGATGTAGAAGGGTGTAGAGATAGTAATATATAGAAATTATCTATTGATTGCTTCAATTGTCTAAGAAAGTAGGCAACAAAGTGATCATATGAAAATGAAGATGAAGCTAGAGATGTTAGAAGTTCAGAGGGCAGGGAAGTTGTGAAATGTTTTCTGGGAGAGTGTGAGAGTGAATGAACCATACTGGAGTAACATCATATGACTACTGACCAGTTTTAAGAATAATCTGAATCTTTGGTTCTGATTTTTTTAAAGATTTTATTTATTTTTTTAGAGAAAGAGTGTGCAGGAGTGCAGGGAAGGGCAGAGGGAGAGGGAGAGAATCTCAAGCAGACCCCGCTGAGAGGGAAGCCAGAAGCAGGGCTCCATCCCAGGATCCTGAGAACGTGACCCGAGCAGAAACCAAGAGTCTGATGCCTAACCGATTGAGCCACCCAGGCACCTTTTGTTCTAATGAAAAAGAGAATAATAAAGTGAATTTATCTTCAGCTAATTCATGGGTCCAGGCATGGTGTAGGAAGAAAGTTTGATACAGTTGTGGTTGAGATTTATCAAGGAAGATTCAGGGAGGAGAATGGGAACAAGGGAAATATAGGAATGATTATAATGATGGAACATGGAATTTAAGGTGAGTAAAGAGAGAGAGAATGTCAAGGAATGAAAATGAGGGAGTATCCACGAACTGGAAATTCTAGTTGGGTCGAAGCATTTTTGGAACCCTGGGTGAAACCCAATGACATGATAGGTGGTGGTAGTGAGCAAGAGGTGTATGTAATTATGAAAGGATCGAAGCTATTGGCAATGACAAGTTCTAGGATTCGACCACTAGAGTTAGAGTAGGATGGAGGACAAGATTTCTGAAGGAGAGAAGTCATAGAAAGTAAGAGGCAAAGCTGTTGGAAGTATTATCTAGATTTATGTTTAAATCAATAGGAAAAAAGTCAGGAGTAATGTGAGAATGACAATGAACAAACGTAGCAATAAAGAAGAATAAGACAAGGGCCTTTTAGATGACACTAACCATGTTGATGATATAATCTAATGAGGTGACATTCAAAGACAGAGAATTTTAGGTAGGAGGGAAGGAGAATGGTTTGAAAGCAACCCTGAGGAATAAGAATATTTCTTCCACATACGCCCACAGGCAGAATACAAAATCACCACTCGAGAGGCCCTCAAGGAGAGCAAGATCATCAAAAGAGATCCAGGTTTCTGTGAGAACAAGAAGCTGAAAGAAGCATAGAGGGAGAGCATTTAGCACATCATATTTAAGTAAGAGCACGTACATGAGATTTTGACAATGATGGGCCATGACAGAGGGCAGAGCTGAAAAGGTCTCAGAATTTGTGAAAGGAGCAAACTGTGAAAGGAGCTGGAGGAAAGGAGCAGAACAGGGGGTAGCAGAACTTTATTAGGATTGGTGTAAGAGCTAAGGGATGACATAGGGGTGATGGGTAGATAAAAAAAAGGATGTAATGATATTTATGAATCCTTATGGGTTAAAAGCAGATCAGAGCAAGGAGGCTCTGGATTTGGGGAGAAAGGAAAACTAGGTTCTGGGACTCTTCTTGACCTCTGTTGATGGTGGCAGTGAGATCTATAGAAGCTGAGTTTTGTTACACTGTATGAAACCCTGTTGACCCACGCTGATGGGACCGGAAGCGCTCTTCCTTATACTGGGTTTCACTTTTGACACCTGTGGAGAGAGAGGTGACCCAAAACACCAATCCATAGTTGCTGCCTTGAAGCCTGAAAGTGAGTTAAAGCTTCTCAAGAAATCATTTGTTACTCTGCATGGGTAGGAGTCCACTCGGCAATGATGATGGATATAGAAGGTCTAGATAAGACTCAACCTTTCCGGAAAAATTCTCTTGCTTTCTCTTCCTGAAATTCCTATTATTTGGACGTTGGGCCCTCCTGGAGTGATCCTTTAATTTTCTAATTTTTTTCTGCATTTTGTTTTGCCTATTCTGCTTGTTCTTTCTGAAAGATGTTCTTACCTTTATTTGTTTCCACTTTTGCATGCATAATTGGGGTGATATTTAAGAGCTCTTTCTCTCTTTTCCAAAAACAACAACCACCAAAAAAGATCATCTACCAGTTGTTTTATGGATGCAAGATTTCCTATTTTTTTCTCCCAGAGGATATTATCATGTCTTTGCTGCTTTCCTTTCCATTAATTGTATCTGTTTCTTTAGAGTTCTTTGCTCTTTTCTTCAGACACTGCAAAGTCACTTATAATTTCCATGCTGGAGAAAAACCTTGTCAGTTGGTAGGCTTAACCAAAGGAGACTGAGCAAAGACCCAGAAGTTTCACTGGACTTCCGCCAAAGAGTCATCTCTGTAGATATATTCAGTTTTCCCATAGGAGAATATTTTAATGTCCTTAGGAAGTGAAATAATAAAAGTAATCTAAAGTATACAAGCTTCAATCTAATTTTTGTTTCTAATAAGATACGTTAGTCCCCACTTCACTGTGCCCTTATTCTTTCTAGTTCTAATTATGTGGGGAATACATGTGCTACTATCACGGGAGAGAGGATAGTTGTCTATAAGCACAGATAAAGCAAAACTTTGGCTTTCTTGAGGAGATGCACAACAAATGTCCCAGTTTTTCCTTACACCTTGTCACACACTAAGGTTGCTAGAGCACCTAACTCCCTAGCCTGTAAAGGTTCTTCCCTGCAGTTACCTTGTTTTTGCTGGCTCTGGATTTCAGCTTTGTGGGTTCTGCAAAGCCTCTTGCCAATTCATCTGTTTCCCAACCTCTGAATGTTTGCTGATGTTTCTCATTTGCTAGAGTCCCTTGTCCTGTGCCCCTAGACTTCTGGTTCATTCCTTTTTGGTACTGTGTTATTATTTTAGTGGGATATTTGAATAAGGCAAAGATCTGCACATGTATTTAAGTCCCACTGTTATTTGTACCCCTTTCGCCAGTGATAATGGAACATGGATTAGAATGTGAAGAACCCCACTAGGCTTAGAGCCTAGTGGCCTGGAGTTAATGCTCATTTGCCTACATCACCAGCAATGATTTAGCGGTTGCTGCTCTAGAAACCACAGATAAAACCAGGAAGGCGATTCTGTGAATTTGCCATTTCCTCAAAGGAAAAGTGATTTCTACCCCTGTCTTATTTAATCCTATGTGATAATGTCATTATCGACATTTTATAAAGTTGCCAGCTGAACATAGGATTGTTTAACAGGGCTGCTAAATGAAGAAATGCACTTTTGTCTTGGGTCTCTTTGAATCCAGAGATCATCTTCTTGACATTAATTACACCATGCATCTTTCTTGACAACCTCAAAGTACTCTTGGTTAGGAGAAGTTGTCTGGATATATTATAGTTTAGTGAGTTTGCATGAAAATATAGTCACTGTAAGTTTTGTCACAAGTTCGCTCCATTCCATTTAGCATAAGTAATAATCCTGTAAATTATTATAAGAATTATGCAATATAAATATTAAATATAAAACATGAAAGTAGTATGTAAAGTCACACTAATGATTTTAATACCCTCCAAATACCTCTACCATAACAACATGTAGATTAGTAATTTTAAACTGTCTCCTGAGGTGTCCTTTGGGCATGATGGTAGTCAGAAATGGGGGGCAGAAGGAGGAAAGAAAGTGGAGTAAGAAATGTGAGAACTGGACTTCACGTTTGATTTATGCCTGTGCATCACATCAAGAGAGACCATCCTCAATCCACTTCAGAGTGAGATATGAAATATAAATGTAATGAAATAGCGGGCATTCCCTCTTCTCAAATGAGAGCGACTACCTTGAAACCAATGTATTTCAAACATTTGCAAGTGAATTTCCTGGCAGAGGCAAGACAAATGTGGTACCATAATTCAGCAGATGAGAGTTCAGAATCCTTGGGGAAATGACCATTACTTCTTCTACAAATTGAATTTACATGCCTGTATATTTCATCAGTGCTTTCCCATCAAATCTATCACATTCTAAATGGCATTACAAAAACAAATGCTCTTCTTCTAATGAGTTTTGCATGTTTTTCTCTTCTGTTCCCCTGCTAACATTCTTTCCTCAGCAGTGAGGGCAACACATTTGTTCTTTATTTTCTTTTTAATTTTATTTATTTATTTGACAGAGAGAGAGAGGGATCGCAAGTAGGCTGAGAGGCAGGCAGAGAGAGAGGAGGAGGCAGGCTCCCTACTGAGCAGGGAGCCCGATGCGGGCCTCGATCCCAGGACCCTGGGATCATGACCTGAGCCGGCGGCAGAGGCTCTAACCCACTGAGCCACCCAGGCGCCCACGTTTGTTCTTTAAAACAAATTTGAACTGGAATTCCGGAGAAAATTGGGTGGTAAATGCCTGGCAAGGTAAATAATTTGATGAGACATAAAAATAATGAAATCGCAGCCACCTTCACTGGAACTTGAAAGTTTAATCGTACTAAGAATTATTGGAGGGGGAAAAAGGGCAATGATATGTTAAAATCGCAAGATAAATCTTTACTAAAACAAAAAGTAGGATGATTCACCAGAGGAAGCTTTCATGTCTGAGCCAGTGACGTCAATATTTTTTTCATGATACTAACTAGAATCTGGATCGTGACCTATTTTTACCATTGTTGTGTAGATTTTGTTTTCAGTGTGTAAAGAATGTGTATTGGGACTACCTTCAAACATGATGTACCTCAAGTTAGATCTCTATTTCTACCTGCCCTGCTCTTACCCCTTAGTGGAGGCAGTGATCAAGACCATGGGACCAGTTGAAGAGAGCTCTCCCCTACCCCGTGCTTCTATAATATTTATTTGTTTCTGTGCTTCTCTTTCTTATTTTGCAACACTGTAAGATTTATCTTAGAGAATTACCTGAAAAATTTTTCAAAGAACCAAAACAAACATACTTTTAACCATCGTCAAAATAATATATTGAGTATTTGGCTGTGCAAAGTACTTTACATTATTTGACTTGATTTAATACTCAAAATTATCATTTCAGAAAAACTATTATTTTTGCGAGTTTGCTCTCAAGGAATATCAGGTTCAAAAGGTTAAACAACACGCTCCAGGTCACATGACTGAGGAGTCAGGCAAGTCCCTCTGAGTCTTAATCCCTAATAAAGATTCAAATTGAATTGGCAACAATACACTTCAGCAGAATTGATTGACTTAAAATCAACAAATAGTGAACTTTTTTAAATGCCCGCTCAAGCATCTATTAACTTCTGTTTAAAATGTTAGTGATTTAATGACCTTAATTAGGAATGAATGAATCCCATTTGTAATAAATTATTCCTTTTGGAAAAGACCAACATATTAGCTAGAAGGAAGTTAATGATACATCACGCTTGGGTCACAAATAAGCTAACACATTTGTCTTATAGAAAATATGCCCTGTCTGGTTCACACTGGAAGAATCTAAAGAACTCTGGAAAAGACCAAAATGTGTCTCCTAACCCAAAATAATATTTCCTTTTTCATAATGTATACCCCAGCAACATATGCATAATGTATCTGCCAAAGGTACAGATAAACATGTTGTAGGCACTCAATAAATACTGATTTATTAACAGAACTTATGATATAGAAAAAATGGTTTTTAAATTCAGTTAGGAAATGTTGCATCTGTTCATAAGCTTTTCCTTTCTAAATTGGTCCCATCTTGTGGAAGACTACACTTCAGTGAGGCAGTGGCTCCAAAAAATGGAATCCCTTAATATGGTGATAGCCAAAGAAACAAACAGAGAAGGAGCAAAGCAAACCCAAAGGCCCATATTTCTTGATCAAATAAACCTAAGAAAAAGGCTACAGTCAATTTAATTCCCTGTAATATTTATTTATATAATTTCGCTTTATTTTTTCTCCCTTGAAAACCACTGCAAACATTTATCTCTAAGATTGGTACACTATTCTGTGACACCAATGGTACTCCCACCTACACTATGGAAGATGGTTAGAATACAAACAAGATAAATATCAAGTTTCAGAGCAAGCATGCTCTGTCTCTCTAGAATAAATGTGCCAATTTAAATGGAAACGAAGATGGCAAGACTGCCAACAGAGGGTGGTTCCTACAGTGTGAGCTGTGAATGAAGTTCAAGAGGTCAATGCAGATATATGGAGCTCCCTGCCATTAGCATGTCCATGCAGGCCTGAACATCTCCTTTCAATGCATAAGGATAATGAAATATATCAAAATGGTCCTAATGACTGTTAGAAATTATTGCATGAACAGAGGACCATGGCCTTATTCTTGCAAGACATCTTCTGTTAAAATCAAATCAGAGCAAAATGAGTCTAGGCAAACCTCAAATGTATTTTGCCCCCAATTTTCTTAATTTTCAATGAGAAATGAATGTGTAACTTCCAGTAAGTAGCTTCTAGGCTCATGCAGTGCAGAGATAAATTTATGCACCTTATGATTAACGGACTAAGCATAATTAACTTAATTAGCAATATTATTTTGCCTGTCTTTATTACTCCTGTTCTAGAATAAGAACAAAAGTAAATGCCTTAAAGGCTGTCTTAATTAGAGTCATGTCATATCTTCAGCAAGATACTTTACATTTAAAAAAAAAGAAATACTAACATTGTTAGCACTAATAAACATTTCTTATTTCCATTGTTTGTAATGTGATTTGGAGGTGAAGTTTTCAACTCCCACAAGTAAGTGAAAACACATGAAATATTTGTTTTGTAAGGACAATAAATACATTGCATTGTTTGTTGTTTAAATATTTAAAACATCTAGGGGTGCCTGGTGGCTGGGTTAAGCCTCTGCCTTGGCCGAGTTCATGATCTCAGAGTCCTGAGAAGAACCCCCACCTCAGGCTCCCTGCTCAGGGCTCCCTGCTCTACTTCTCCCTCTCCCTCTGCCCCTCTCCCCTGCTCATGCTTTCTCTCTGTGTCTCTGTCTCTGTCTCTCTCTCTCAAATAAACAAATAAAATATTTTTAAATATATTTAAAACATCAGAAAAAAATAGAATCTGTCATTTGGAGGCACTAGTTCTGTGCCGAGAACCATGAGAATTTTATTCATATTATTTCACTTGACTTTCCCCATCAACAAATGAAGTAAGAGTCGATGCCCTTAAAAGTAAAGAAAATGAGAGCTTGAGGAGTTGAGCATTTTGCCCAAGGTCAAACAACTAGTAAGGGATGGGCCCCAACACTGAACCATAATCATCTGAGTCCCAAACTTGCTTTCTTGATCGTTCTGCTACACTTCTTATCAAGTGACTCATGGATAATCTATTGATTATATCAAAAAGCATACCCTCTGGATGTTACATATGCCCTTTTAAGCTTTCTAAGCAAGTTTGAGACAACCTCCCCAGAGCATGCTGGGCACATACGAGGAGGTAGGTCTGAATTTCTAGGTGCAGCAGTGTGAAGCCCTTCCCTTTTGCTGGAAAAGCAGTGAGAAAGTTCAAGTCACCCTCTTGGCTCAATGAATGCACCTTTTCCCACTTAGGAAGATTGACCTTTTCAAGCAAGGTGCATCATCCCTTAACTTCATGAAGTGCTTAGCATAGGAATAATTTGCTCTATAACAAGAAGGAATTAATCATGAATTAAATAAATTACCATGTTGCATTTCCCAGTTTAATTCTCAGTCTTAAGAATTTGTTTTTGTATCAAATATCTGAACAAAGACCCATTAGGATACTTCCCAATTAATTGGTGTTGCCTGATCAAGAAATATTTTTCCTGATTTAAATGCTAAAAAGTTTGGAACGGGTTATGCTGCTATGACATTGCTTATTGTCTTGTTAAATATAATTGTAATAAACACTGTTTTATAGCAGTGTTCTGGCAACTCCACATCCAGTGAAGAAAAAGCTTGAAATCATAGTCAATATTACTGGAGCCATATTTAAATTCAGGATCTACCTGGATGTAAGCACAGATGGCACAAACACAAAAAAGTCTCCAATATCCAAGTCTGTGGTAGAACTGGGGACATCGTTACCCCCTTTTCGCATTCATTTCAAAAGACCCACACTGTCTTTCATTTCCCAAAGCAGACAAGAATGGATCCTAAGAATTTTCTGCAAGTGAACAATCAATTCAAAAACATAAAACACTTACAGTGCTATTAAAGATAAGATAGAGTATGAAGTTCTGGGAGAAAGAAAATGTAAATTCCTATCAAAACATGATTAATTTATCTTAGTACAAGGCTTATATTTTTAAGAAGTATGCTTTGTTAAAGATAAATTCACTTGGCTATTCTCTTCAACAAAAAGGAAATATTGTAATTATTTCTATCCATAGCAAATCACTAACAATAACAACACGTAGAAGGATCCTGGGGATTCAAGTGCCAAGTCAAAATTTAGTGATTGAGAAAGAAGTTCCTAGAGGTATCAAGAAATTTGTATTAATGAAACTTAATTAATAAATTCACATTAGCTAAACCTACAGTACTGACTCATGGATAAAATGATTTTTAAACTATATTTATGTGAGGGGTGCCTGAGTGGCTCAGTCGGTTAGGTGTCTGCCTTTGGCTCAGGTCATGATCCTGGAGTCCTGGGATGGAGCCCTGCATGGGGCTCCCTGCTCGGGCAGGGAGTCTGCTTCTCCCTCTGCCTACTGCTTTCCCTGCTTGTGCTCTTTGTCTCTCACTCTCATTCTATCTCAAATAAACAAATAAAATCTTTTTAAAAAATTTAAAAAATAAACTATATTTATGTGAAATAATTGAATACTATACTGGGATGGAAATTCAACCACTTCACAGTTATGTATATCTGTGCTCAATATAACAATTAAAGAAGCATTTCCTCTATTTGCATTGTGATCCATTATTAGAAACCACATAAGCTATACTTTCTGTTGCAGGATGCATATGAAATATAACTTTTTTCGTACTGTTTGCATTTATGTAATCTTTGTGTTAATGCCATGCTATTTTAATCAAATCTGTATTATGAATTGAAACTAAATGGTAAAACTAGCATCCAAATATTTGTAGATGTTTCTTGCAGAAAATAAATATTTGACCTTTCAAAAAAGATTTAGATTAAAAGGACAAAATTGAGATAATCCCCAAACGAAAGGAACGTATTTATTATTAATCATGAAAATTCAACTTGCAACTAATAACTATTCCTAGGAAAGGAAATTGGTTAAAATCAAAAATCACAAGATAGAGTGATCAAAATGTCTCTTCCTGTAACAGGGTAAGGTGAGTAAAAGCAACGTGTACAGTGTGTCCTGCTGAACTTTTTGAATTCTAAAAATATTAGGAAAAATACCTTCAAGATACCAAAAAATGAAGTTTTTGGACATTAAATTTCAGAAGACAAAGGGAAATACTACAAAAATTTGATAGAGAAGTGTAATTATCCTGAAATTTAGACACATTTCAAATTATAATTTGTGTATAAAAATAACAAAAAGAATTTTTTACATGTAAGTCTCAAGCATTATATCATATATGAGCTTGACATGGGAAAAATATAGACAACCTCCAAATCATGGAAATAAAATTATCACTCAAAAATTGAAATGTTTGATTAAAAAAAAACTACTGGAAGGAATATTAATATCAAAAAACATATAGGAATGCATCTGAGTAGTAAATATAAATTGGTTGAAAAATAATTTCCATTTATGTATTAGTGTGATAAAAGACAAGATATGTATAAATGTTCATGATTTTTATACTTAATGAGGGCTGTATATTTTGTCAAGGTAAAATGGATGATCTTTGCCTAATTTAATTCCATTTTAACTATATACTGATTTGTCATTATCCCTGCTTTCTTCTTACATATAGTCTGTCCTCCTAAAGTGTATGTGTCCGCATCATGAATTACTTCATTCATAATGAGCAAGTCGAGGCAACCAAGTAACAGCAGTTGAATGCAAAATGTTTCAACACAGCTAAATGCAGCAAGCTGCATCCGAATGCTATACACAATGTCTATTTAGCCAAGTTTTCTTCTCTTGGCTCAGTTTATACATTTTCTCTGTTTGGAAGCAAAATTCATTTGTGCTATTCCTTCCATAGTTGGGAAGTTTCCTTTTTCTCCACAACTCAGTAGCTTGTACTCTCATTCATACCATTTCCATTATTATTCTTTGCTTTTGTCTTTATTTTCTTAATGGCAAATTTCAAACACATACAAAAGTGTATAGTATAGTTTAATGACACTGCATGCATTCATCACCAAGCTTTAATAGTTATCAAAGTATGGCCAATTTTGTATTATCTGTATTTTCAACAATTTCCCTCTACACCAAGTCATCTTGAAACCTGAAATACAAGGTTTATACAGTGTATTTGGTTGATATTCCTTGATGTTATTCCATGTCTTCCATTCTTTTTTCTTTCTCTTGTGAATATTTTGTTGAAGAAATCAGGTCACTTGTTCTATACTAGTTTCCAAATTCTAAACCTCATTGATTGCATTCCCAAGAAGTTAACATGATTTTGGTCTCCTGTATTTCTTATAAACTATTAGATATACCTAGAGTTGAATAGACTTAAATGGCATCACTTCACTAGGAGATGCAAAGTGTCTGGTTGTTTCTCTTCTTTCTTTTTAATGATACACTTCCACATTTCCTATAGCAAATTAGAACAAAAATCACTACATATTTTACTTTATGTGATCTTAAAATGTCATATAAACTGTTCTAGGACATTGTTCAGGATTGTTATTGTTTTTTAGAGGTTAAAAAGTTGCATGTAAACTTCTCAGCGGTCTAGTCCCAATCCTATTTTCCCCATAAGCTCTACTATGATTAGCGTTTTCTTGAAATGCACCTAATGTGTTTGAGAAGCATAGCAATTTTTTAAAATTAAAGTGTAGTTGACACACAATATTACATTAGTTTCAGGTGTACTAGTGATTGAACATAGTGAATCAACAACTCTATACCTTAGAGAAGCATAATATTTATATTAAGTTCAATGTATGAGCATTGACTCTAGCAATTGTGGAATTTATTGCATGCATATTTATTTTAACTCACACTTTTCTAACTTGTTACCTGCTTTTTGTGTTTAAGATACTATGTTGTACATTTGACTTACATGATTTGCTATATAATTATTTTTAAATTTATTTTATATGCATTTTTGGAAGTCAGTCTTGGAGTACTTCTATTAATATCAACATTCAAGTTTTTATGAATGTTTATACTGTCTTTAGTTATCAATGTTAAGAATGGAATTATATTTGTTGATTCCACCTACATTAGAAAAGGAATTTATGATGTATTTACCTTATTTCTCTTACTTCATTTTTTTTCCCTAATACAATTTGGGAATTTAAAAACAGAGTATTGAAGTAAGTTTTATTTGTTTTTTTTTTCTTCCAAGATTTTATTTAAATTCAGGTTAGTTAACATACAGTGTAGTATTGGTTTCAGGAGTGGAATTTAGCAATTCATCACTTACATATAACACCCAGTGTTCATCAAAACACATGCCCTCCTTAATACCCATCTCCCATTTAGCCCACCCCCTACCCACCTCTTCTTTAGCAACCCTCAATTTGTTCCCTATAGTTAAGAATCCTTTATGGTTTTCCTCCCTCTGTTTTTACTTTATTTTTCTTTCCCTTCCACTACGTTCGTCTGTTTTGTTTCTTAAATTCTACATAAGTGAAATCATATGGTATTTTTCTTTCTCTGACTGACATTTCACTTAGCATAATACACTCTAATTCCATCCACGTCATTGCAATGGCTAGATTTCATTCTTTTCAATGGCTGAGTAATATTCCATAGTATATATATATCACATCTTCTTTATCCATTCATCAGGTGATGGACATCTGGGTTCTTTCTATAATTGGGCTATTTTTTATAGTGCTGCTATAAACATTGGGGTGTATGTGCCCCTTTGAATCAGTATTTGTGTATCATTTGGATAAATACCTAGTAGTGCAATTGCTAGGTAATAGGGCAGTTCTATTTTTAACTTTTTGAAGAACCACCATACTGTTTTCCAGGGTGGCTGCACCAGTTTGCATTCCTACCAAAAGTGTAAGAGGGTTCCCTTTCTCCACATCCTTCCCAACATCTGTTGTTTCCTGAGTTGTTTATTTTAGCCATTCTGAAAAGGATGACAGCTGTCCAATTTTTCTAACACCATTTATTGAAGAGACTGTCTTTTTTCCTTTGGATATTCTTTCCTGTTTTGTTGAAAATTAATTGACCATACAATTGTGGGTCCATTTTTGGGTTCTCTACTCTGTTCTGACCTATGTGCCTGTTTTAGTGCCAGTACCATACTGTCTTGATGACTAAAGCTTTGTACACAGCTTGAAGTCTATAATTGTAATGCCTCCAGCTTTGGTTTGTCTTTTTTCGACATTACTCTGGCTACTCGAGTTTTTTTTTTTTTCTTTTCTTTTCTGGTTCCATTCAAATTTTAGGTTTGTTTGCTGTAGCTCTGTGAAAAATGCTGTTGGAATTTTAATAGATATTGCATTGAATATGTAGATTACTTTGGGTAGTGTAGACATTTTAACAGTATTTGTTCTTCCAATCCATGAGCATGGAATGTTTCTCCATTTCTTTGTGTCTTCTTCAATTTCTTTCATAAGTGTTCTATAGTTTTCAGCATATCTTTTACCTCTTTGGTTAGGCTTATTCCTAGGTATCTTATGGTTTCTGGTGTAATTGTAAATGGGATCAATTCCTTGATTTCTCTTTCTGCTGTCTCATTATTGGTGATTAGAAATGCAACAGATTTCTATGATTTTATATCCTGCAACTTTGCTGAATTCATGTATCAGTTCTAACAATTTTTTGGTGGAGTCTCATGGATTTTCTACATGGGTTTTCTTGCATATCATCTGCAAATAGTGAAAGTTTGACTTCTTCCTTGCCAATTTGGATGCCTTTTATTTCTTTTTGTTGTCTGATTTGCTGAACCTAGGACTTCCAGTACCATGCTGAACAACCATGGTGAGGGTGGACATCCCTGTCATGTTCCTGACCTTAGTAGAAAATTTCTGTTTTTTCCCATTGAAGATGATATTAGCTGTGGGTCTTTTGTATATGGCCTTTATGATAGTGAGATATGTTCCTTTTATCCCTACTTTCTATAGGGTTTTTATCAGGAAAGAATGCTGTATTTTGTCAAATGCTTTTTCTGCATCTGTCAAGAGGATCATATGGCTCTTATCCTTTCTTTTATTAATGTAGTGTATCATGTTGATTGATTTGCTGATATTGAACCACCCCCACAGTCCAGGAATAAATCCCACTTGATTGTGGTGAATAATTCTTTTAACGTACTGTTTGATTCAATTAGCTAGTATCTTGTTGAGAATTTTTACATCAATGTTCATCAGGGNACAGCCCAGGAATAAATCCCACTTGATTGTGGTGAATAATTCTTTTAATGTACTGTTTGATTCAATTAGCTAGTATCTTGTTGAGAATTTTTACATCAATGTTCATCAGGGATATTAGTCTGTAATTCTCGTATTTAATGGAGTCTTTGTCTGGCTTTGGAATCAAGGTAATGATGATCTCATAGAATGAGTTTGGAAGTGTTCCTTCCATTTCTATATTTTGGAACAGCAAAAGAATAGAGGAGTAGGTTTTAATTCTTCTTTAAATATTTGGTAGAATTCCCCTGGGAAGCCATTAGGCCCTGGACTTTGACTTATTGGGAGATTTTTGATTACTGATTCTATTTTTTTTTTTTGCTGGTTATGGATCTGTCCAAATTTTCTCTTTCTTTCTTTTTCACTTTTGATAGTTTATATGTTTCTAGGAATTTATGCATTTCTCCCAGACTGCCCAATTTTTTGGCATATAATTGCTCATAGTAGTCTCTTATAGTCATTTGTATTTCTGCAGTGTTGTTTGTGATCTCTCCTCCTTCACTCATTATTTTATTTATTTGGGTCCTTTCTCTTTTCTTTTTGAAAACCTCTGGCTAGAGGTTTATCAATTTCGTTAATTCTTTCAAAGAACCAGTTCCTAGTTTCATTGGTCTGTTTTACTGGGGTTTTTTTTTTAATTTCTGTTATTTATCTCTGCTCTAATCTTAATTTTTTCCCTTCTTCTGCCGGTTTTAGGCTTTATTTGCTGTTCTTTTTCCAGCTCCTTTAGATGTAAGGTTAGGCTGTGTATTTGAGACTTCATCTTGAGGAAGGCCTGTATGGCTATATATTTCCCTCTTAGGATCACTTTTGCTGTGTCTCAAAGGTTTTGGACTGTCATGTTTTCATTTTCATTTGCTTCCATACATATTTTTTTATTTCTTTTTTTATTTCCTGCTTAACTCATTCATTCTTTAGTAGGATGTTCAACCTCCATGTATCTGTCGTCTTTCCAAATTTTTTCTTGTGGTTGACTTCAGGTTTCATAGCTGACGCTGACACTTTGGACCACTCTATGATTGGTACACTTGGTACACATAGGGGCCCTGTGTTGGTCTCCTAAGGGAGAAGCCTGCTGCCCTGGCTCACATTCAGACCTGAATGTGAAGATGGCCCTGCTGCACTCAGGGTTGTGGAGTTTGGTGTAAGTGACTCTAGCCTCCCCTGGGGGTGCTGTGTTTCTCTCTGAAGTCCAACTGTGCTGGTGGGCAGGGTGTGCGGATGATAGCATCACCCTGCCCCCTTGTCCCTGAGGAGGGGGACTCTTGGTCACAGGGCTCAGAAGGCCATCACTGAACAGCAAATAATCGCCTCTCCTGTTGTCCCAGGCTTTTGCCAGTTCCCCACCCCTAACCTTTCTGTGCCTGGGTTGTTGGCATACCTGGTGCCACAGTTCTCCTGGCCAGAGGCTGGGATTCATAGCTCCAAATCTTAAAGGACCCAGCAAGGGGCAGACTGTTCCCTTCCCTTGGAAGAGAGCCTCACAGCACTGCACCTGGCATCATTCTGTGCCAGGAAAGCACTTGCACACCTGTGTGGGTGCCCTGAGTATATGGTGAAGCACAGTGAAAAGCTGGGATCAGGTTTCTGCCCTCTGCACGAGCCTCTGTCCCCTGTTGTTGAACAGCTGCTCAATGGCACCTGGTGGGTTTTTTGTGCTTGGAGAGGCAATATACCCTCTTCCAAATGTACTCCAGGACAAGGAACGTTTTCTCCTAGTGTGACCCAAGGGATCCCCACACCACAGCGTCTTGCACAAACTCCACCCATGGCTGTCTCCTGCTCTCTCCCTCTCTCCCTGACTTCTCTCCACAAAAAGGGCTCCCTCCCCACCACCACACCATGGCTTTTCTCTCCCCCAATTCACGTCTCTGAATCTTGCATCCAGCATGTTCTCTCCCTCCAATTGTGCAGATTGTTTTCTTAATCTTCAGATCTATTTCCTCATTCTTCAAAATGACTTGATGTTGATCTACCTGTGTTCAAGGGACAAGCCCAGGGTCCCCCTACCACTCCACCATTCTAACTCCTCCCAGTAAGTTGTATTTTTAAATTTTAAATTTTGCTAACTTGTGTTTTGTATTTCAAATCCATCTTATAAGAATATTGATAATTTATATGAAAAATATACCCATAATAATTATTCAATATTTATATATTACATAATTAATATGCCATATATCTTCAGTTTAGTAATAAATAATGTTTGTATTCCAAATCTTTTGAGCCATTATTTCTATATTTGTTTCATTTGTTATTCAAATTTAAGTAATTATTTCAAAAATGCAATGTTTTAAACACAAATGCACTCTTCTTCCCTCAGGACCCTTCTCAATATATTTCAAAAACATTGTGCTACTGTTGTATAAAAAATGATGTGTGGTTGTCTCTGGTGCTCACATTAGAAACAATTTTTAGAAATGAACTTTTCATGGAAAATTAGATAAAATGCACAAAAATCAATGTAAATAATAAACAAGCATACTAAAAAATGACCAGTATTGCCTGCAAGCAAATCAATGAAATACCCATTTTTGCCTCCCAAATTAGTAAATATTTTTTTTTAATGTCAACATTGATCATTGACATGCATGTGATGATCTGGTCCTTCTCATACACTGTTAATGGGCTTGCAGCTGTTATGTATTTTTGGAGGACTATTGGACATCATATTTCCAGAAACTTAAATATATTTAATCCTTTCATTCAGTAATCCCACTTCAAGAAAATTCCTTTAAGAAAGCTGTTTTAGACTGTTGTATTTAGATGCTCGTCAGCTGTTTTTTTATAATACCAAAAATAAGAGACAGTACAAAGCCTCAATAATTGGAAAAGTTTCAATAAATCATAATCCACATATGAAATCAAATATCATACATTACTAAAATGTTATTTTGAAGAATATTTTATGACATAGCTGAGAATAAACAAAATAATGTCAAGTGAAAATAACTGAATAGAAGTTCAGTGTATAATTTGATCCTATGATGGAAAAAATATGATTAAAATTCAACAAGATGGTCAGATTTATTTATTTATTTTTTTTAAAGATCTTATTTATTTATTTGACACAGAGAGAGAGATTACAAGTAGGCAGAGAGGCAGGCAGAGAGACAGGGAGAGGAGGAAGCAGGCTCCCCGCTGAGCAGAGAGCCCGATGCGGGCCTCGATCCCAGGACACTGAGATCATGACCTGAGCCGAAAGCAGAGGCTTTAACCCACTGAGCCACCCAGGCACCCCAAGATGGTCAGATTTAAAGAACAGTTTCAGCATAGCCACATGCGGAGGTATGGTTGAACTCACTTTCTTATTATCCTTTTAAACNGTCAGATTTAAAGAAAAGTTTCAGCATAGCCACATGCGGAGGTATGGTTGAACTCACTTTCTTATTATCCTTTTAAACAAAAGTGAAAGAGGCATCGTATCTTTTACAAATTCCTTTTCACATTTCTTTTGAGATTCACCTTCATTTATACATTTCAGAAATAAAATTCTGCTTCTTTTACCCGCTGATCACTCCTTAACACAACAAAATTTTACATTTCCAAAATTTCTCCAGTGATTTTTTCTTTCTTTCTTTCTTTCTTTCTTTCTTTCTTTCTTTCTTTCTTTCTTTCCTTTTTTTCTTTCTTTTCTTTCTTCTTTCCTTTCTTCTTTCTTTTCTTCCTTCTTTCTTTTCAGAGACAAAATTGTTGGCTTACAATTCTGTTAACCTTTTGTGATATAACTTTAATTTAATTATGGTTTTTCTGTCTTAAATAATTATACTTCTTCCACTTACCATAACTCTGTACTTATCTCTACTTTTCCTATAACTTCAGAAGCCATAATATTCTCTCTCTCTTGTCCTTTTTTAAAAAGTGTCTCCAAATGCCCATTCCCCGCTTCTCTCTAATATATCTTCACAATTTTTCATCTTGAATAAGCTTCAGATAGAGCTATGTCTTTTGCAGCACTTTTTTTTCTCTTCCAACACCAGTCCTTTCTCTGCTTTGTTACTATAGTTTCCTAATAATTAGGAATTCCATAATTCCAAAATTATAAATTTTGATCATTTTACTACTTCGGATATATTCATTGATTTTTTTTTTCTCCATCCAACTCTCTTAGTTTAGTCTATGAAAGTCCTTTCCAGGACAATCCTAAGAAATCATTATGAAATCACCCCTCTCATTCCCTCTTCCCTCTCTGAACCACCATCAGCTCATCTTCCAGATCATCACCATTTATTGCATACCAGCGACATGTTTCTAAATCCTAATTTGCCCTCTTCCCAACGCATTGTTGAATCTTCGATATGTTCCATAATCTTCCATGATGTTGAACCTGTTGATCTCCATAGCTAGGACATCACCATCCACTCCTTACGTGGTAGCAAGGAAAGGCTTACTAATTCTCCAAGTTCCAATTAATGTTATCTCTTTGATAGACTTCACAATCTATCTGAGGCAAAAGGGTTCACTTCTTTTTTTTCTCATGACATTTTGCTTACATCTTAGAATACCATATTGAAGATCTGTTTATCTTTTCCTAAGTGTAAAACGGACCTGGTTGATTTTTTCCAAAGCTGTTTTCCATGCTGGTATTTTCCTGTCCAAGTCCCAAACAAATTTGACTATTTCTCATGAAGTATTTGTACTACAAAAATATCTTGCTAAGTCACTCTGCCTCCTTTATTCACTACTTCCTCCCTGTGGAGAATAAATTGAATCTTTAACCTTAGCCCTCTGGGTGGAATTACCAAAATAAATTCTCTCAGCAGTCTTTTTCTTTGTTTCTTAATGCTTTCTCCATAATAAATGCATTTTCCTGCTGATTAAATTGCACTGAACTTCTCTACATAAGATTTTTTAAATTAAGCTCAGCAAGGAAAAAATGAAATAAATATCAGTGCGAAATAAAATGAACTTACTGATCTGTGGTTACTCATTTCCTTCGAAATAAATATTTATATAATTTCACTCCCACATTAGAATTGAAAAATATTTTCTACACAAAGCACCTTTCTTCTGCCAAAATGGATGAATGATGAAATATTAAGTAGTTTACATTTGTGAGCAATGGAAAAATGCCAATACCTATAGTCAAAACTGCAAACAAATTCTTACTTATTTGGAAATCTGAATTGTTTCAACATTGCTGCCAGAATTCCATCATGTGTCTTTTATGGTCCAAGTCTGGCACCTGGATGTGGCTGACTACAGAGAAGGGTCAGATAGCGACTTTCCTGTGAATCTCCAATTCCTCTGAAAGTCTTTAAAAAAGCCTATTTTCCAGCTTCTTCCACAGCTGTGTGGTATCTCATTCCCATAATGAACCCCTTGTTCTATAATATTTTCATAATATTGGTGGAGGTTTGCTTCTTTGCTAGAACACTGACTGATAACATAATTAGTATCGGAAGTTCTTCTGGGAAACGGAAACTTACAATGGGAATGTGTAATTAGTTCTCTAATCTGATAACATTTAGAAACAATAATGTCATTGGTAAGACACACTGGGAGTCCACAACATACAGTGGCAAAAAGGATTACTTTTACTATCACCTATAATGAAATGTCAATAGAAGGCCAGGCCATGTCTGACCAAGTATTTGCTCCCATAAAATATTGTAATGAAAATACTAAGAATAATGTAGGTGATTGTTTGCTTCTAATGCACAGAGAACTTGGAGAAAGAAAATTATAAAGCCAGTCCTTTAAGTTCTAAGCTCAAGTTTGAAGTAGGGGGCCAGAGAACATTTATGACTACACTAAAATAATTCATTATTTCCTGGAGTTTTAGGATCAAGATTTTTGAGAATGAAGTCCTAATTCTAATCTACAGATTTCTAAATCACTATGAAAGCTGAATTCCCAATTTCACGAGCATTCTAAAATTATGCCAGATATTGGAAATCTGTAGACCTAAAAATTGGGTTAAAGGTTGATGAACAGATTGTGATGAAGTTGAGGACCCTGAACTCCTAAATGTTACTGAGCCTCATTTGCCCATAGAAGAAACTTCTATTCCTCTTTCTGAGAATATTAAACTCCCCTTCCCTGACAACCTGGATTTGTCTCCAGCGACGTAGGTGCTTTGCAGGGAATTACTGATCTCATACCCATGCATCTTGTTTCTACACCTGTAACCAGAACTAAGTCCCAGCAGGCTTCCAGCATGTTGGTAAAGCATGACCCATTTGGAAACACCCTATACACAAAAAAAATTTGCATGATTTTTCCAATTTTTAATACAAGCCTACAAAATATGTATAGGAACATAACCTGAGGTGTAGGATCAGGGTGGAAAGAGAATAATGTTCAATCAGGTTAAATATATTAATATAGGAGCACTAAGCAGAGATTCTCTATTCAGTATGTTAGTTTGAATGACTGGGAATACTCCAACAACTTACTTAATCAACATATTCAAAACTGAACCCAAAAATGGTCCACACTAAATGAACTTGAGATTCCAGAACTTCCTTGGTATGCTCTAGAAGAAAATAATCAAAGGTTGGAAAAACTGAAATGCTGGGTCAACTTTTTTATGTAAGATCTACTCACTCACACCCTATCCGCCCCGGCATCTGTGAAGAGCTCCATGCAGACCAGGAACAACAGTGGGAGCTTTTACTATCAAAGTGGGCTCCCTGAATCCAATAAGGATGAGGAGATCCAGAAGTGACAAGGACCAGGTTCCTTGTCAAGGACAGAATGGTTTGACCCACAGGGAACTTTGAGGTTACTTAACTAATCATAGTGTCCTTAGGACTGAAATTGATGGTGGCCCACTAAAGTCTTACTTGATGTAACTGGAAGACTTCAGATCGTGTGAATATAAGTCAGACCTTAATTCTCACAATAGAGAGTGGTGCACATCAAATGTTTTCCAGAGTTGTGCCAGTTCAAAGAACTAGGGCTCTTGAAATGAAAAGTGAGTTCATTTTTTACCAAATGAAAAGCGGAAGTGGTATCATAGCTTAAGGGATTCACTATTCTCAGGTGTTGTCCTTCTCCATGAAGCAACTGGCTTCTTATAATAGAATGGCATTTTGAAGAGTCAATTGTGGCACAAACTTAGTGATGACACCTTATGTATCTATGGTCAAAAAAATCTCTGAGGCATTCTCCTATGAAGTGATCAATTTACAGTGGTGTTTTTTCTATGACTAGGATACTAGATAGTTTTACCGAACCAATATGGGTGGGGGGAGGAAGATAAAAAGATAAAAAATGATAAAAGAAGAAGAAATTAATCAGTCACTATTTACAGTTGACATAATGGTCTTCATGGAAAATCACAAGGACTCCAAAAATTCTAACTTACTCTTTAACCTCCACAAACTTACAGTATTTCTATTGAAACCAGTGACAAGGTTGTTGTCTTTAACCTGCCATCAGTACAAAGACTTCTGCAAAGCTAAATTTCTCTGCACTGAGCTATACCTAGGAACTGTCATTCTGTCACAGAAGGAACTACTGTTTCTTGGATAATAAGCTGTAAATCTAAGTTAGATGGATCAGTTCTATTCAGGTATCACGAACCTGTTTGGTGTTCAAATAATCTTTGACCTTTATTGTATAATGAAGATAAAGCTGGCAAAAAAATAACTAAATATGTGGCCTAGGGTTAATAGATTAAGCTTAAGCTTCATAGAAGTCAGTTTGAATTTCTAGGCTTTACACTTATTATCTCCAATTTAGACAAGGTTTTGGACAAGCTCTCTAAACATCAATTTCATTATGTAGAAAATGAACATAATTTCAGGGTTGAGGCAAAAATTACATGTATTATATAGAGAGCTTAGATCAATGTCTAGCACAAAATTAAAAAAACATCTGAGTGGTTCCTTTCATTATTATCATTATTGTTGTTGTATTTTTATAGTAAATTAGAACCTCATGGTCAATGACTACAATGAGACATCATTACATGCATTACATGAACTAAAGTAACTCCTGCCTGGTTTTATTTCATACCTTTGAAGTTTTTCTGTCATCTTCTATTTCTCATACTCTTCTGATATGTTACCTTGTTCTATTGTATCCAGTATTACAAGTTATTTTCAATTGTTTTGTGACAATGCTAAATTTATATAAGAACATGGAAGAGTAAATAGATAAATATATGAATAATCTTGGGCTAGAAAGGTATAAAACGTCATAGAATCTTAAAAAATGGGGGTTTTTATAATAAAAAAGAGGTATTAGAAGATATAATCTCAAGGGATTACATAAATCAGCAACATTTCAAAATTTATCTACTACTCCTTTCCTTATCAAATTTAAATATGAAAACTACAAAAAATTGAAAAGGTCAAAACATCAAAAGTAAATATTTTGAAAAAGAGAATGATTCGAGCAATTGTTTTATGAATTTATTCAGTTTCAAACCACACTGAGAAATAGGTCCCAAACTTGCATATTCTTTCTTAAGTGGGTTATTCATTTTTACTGTTTCCCCTCAAGAAAAATTAAAGTTAATTCCATACTGTTTTTACTTTTCTAGTATAAATACAACATACAAAAAAGAAAGTGTGCTAGAAATAAACCAACTGAGGGAGATCCTGAAAGAACATTATCTATGTTCACTGATTTTTTTTTAAATTGAATCAGTCTAATGATATATTGAGAAAAATACCTAGGGAACAGAACTGACATACGCTGTGAGCATTTGAATTACCCATCTGCATTAGAAAAACATTTTCTTTCATAACAAAAGACCTAAAGTAATTTTCAAATACAGTAGAAAATTTTTATGGAAAATATTGTAATAACAATGTATTCCGGCTATATTCTGGATCACTGTCTACTTGTCGGTGGTAATTTATTAATGCAAGCATTTGGATAAACACTACCATATGGTGAAAGACATAAAATCAAAAACAGAAGGTGGTGCGTGAAAGGATAACAAACAAAAATTCAATGTGTGTCACACATAATTCAGGTTGTTTAGCAATTTCAGACATTTTTGTTAAAACATCATTATGCAGAATTGAAACTTTTCTACATTGTGTGTGATATGAATATGACATTCTTTTTTAAAAAGCAAAGATGTGAAGTAGAATAGCTAATTAGTTAATATAACCTTTAGGTATATCAATCATCACTAGTGACACTACTTTAAAATGTAGTGGGTTTGGGTTTTTGAACAAATGTGATTTTGGACATTTTCAATGCTTATTTTGAGATTTTATGCATACTTATGTTATTTCTTTGAAACGTGTCTATTTTAATATATTCTCTAATTGTGTAGCAGAGGTCTGAGGATAGCTAAGACATAAAAGCACATTTCTTATCCTTGAATATGCTCTTTTTTTTTTTTTGATAAAAATCTCTGGAGACTACAGTGCTATGCAGACCAGACCATTAAGAACTGTAAGCTTACTTTCATCGGGATGTTAGAATTCGTTAAAATTTACTTTAAAAATCTCACATCTGAAACATATTTTGTACCTTATTTATATTATCTATTGCTGTTATTTCCAGTATAGACTTGAGCCACTAGATTTTCCAATTAATATTTTCCTTTTGAAGGAACAACTTTTTTATTTTAAAAGCAAAAAAGCATAGCAAGCAATAAACAAAAAAGATATAATTTGCAAGCAGACTTTTATCACTATCCTTTGCACAGTCTTAAAGTACAATTGTTTTGGAGTGTTCTTATCAAGGAGTTATCTTACGAAGTGTTTACCAGAAAATAAGATCTTACATATATTTTTTGAATAGATGAGATTTGCTTTCCTAATGTTACTCTATGAATCAGTCCTTAGTCTCTATCTTATGAAAAACAAGTTGCATATTCAGTAGATAGATAAATGAAAAAAACTAAGTGTTCCAAATGGAATGTGCTATGAAAAACTATTAATTTGTTCACATCCACATATGTTACTTAATTGTGTGATTATGTAGAAGTAACTGTCTATCTCCATGCATGATCCTATGGTACCAGGACAATATATGTTTCCCATAAATACTTGAAATTCAACAATTCCATTTTGAGGGATTTATTTATCTGAGCCTTGCAAGAATTTTTGTTGGGGCACCTGGGTGGCTCAGTGGGTTAAGCCTCTGCCTTCGGCTCAGATCATGATCTCAGGGTCCTGGGATCAAGCCCCGCATAGGGCTCTCTGCTCAGCAGGGAGCCTGCTTCCCCCTCTCTCTCTGCCTGCCTCTCTGCTTACTTGTGATCTCTCTCTCTCTGTCAAATCAATAAATAAAATCTTTTTTTAAAAAAAGGAAAGAAAGAATTTTTGTCATTAAGGATTTTATGTAAAAATATAAACTCTCCAAACAAATGGAATTTCAACATATGGGTTTCATCGATCCACTCATTAAACTATTCTCAAACAGTATTTTCCAAGTATAATTTACATGTTCTCTGTACATTGGTTATTCCAGGCAAAGAACCCACTATCAGGTAGCTCTAGGAGTTAAGGGAATTGGCCAATGACAAATTCATGGGTTATTTCAGATTGCACTACTATAAAATGTTCTATCCCAGAAAGTAATGTGATTGGTGGGGGAAGGCTCACTTGGTTGATTGGGATAGTCTTGTCTTATTTTTAGGAGTTTGTGGCTGTGAAAAGATGAGGAAGAATCACTACTTTTACTCCTCTTTGTTTGCCTATTAAAAAAAGAAAAAAGTCCCTAGTCATTAAGGATCAGAATGGAAGCAAGGAGACTTCTGTAGGACTCCAGGCAAGATAAGAAGGGTGACCTAGACTAGAGTGGTAGCAGTGGAAGTTCAGAGAAGTAAGTGCATTCAGGATATATTTTGGAGATAGAATGGACAGGTATGAATATTGCATTTGTTTTTAAAATAAGGAAAGGAAAAGAATCAAGAATGAGTCCCGGTGGTGGGGGGCACCCAACTGGCTCAGTCAGTAAAGCATGTGACTCTTGATCTCAGGTTTGTGAGTTCAAGCCCCACATTGGGTGTAGAGATTACTTAAAAATAAAATCTTAAAAAAAAAAAGAATGAGTCTTGGGTCTTAGCTTTATGAACTGAGTGGTAAGGTAGTAAGAGCATAATTTTTTAATTTAAATGTTTCATAGGTATGTGCAGCAGTGGGAGGGATCAAGGTATACATTTTAGTCATGCTAGTTTTAAGATAACTATTAGATGCCTAGAGATATCGGTTAGGCCATTTGATGTATGTTTGAGAGGCCATGGGAGAAATAAATGAGGCATCAACATTTAGGTACTGTTTAAACTACATGAGCTAAATAGATTGTCCAGGGAGAGAGAATGTAGATGAGAAGAAAAGCAGGTCCAGCCCAAAGCCCTGGGGTGTTCCAAAATTCTTATGTCTAGCAGAGGGAAAGGAACAACGCAGAGACTGAGAAGGAGCCAAGAGGAAGATGATATCCCAGAAACGAAGAGAGGTAAGTGCTTTAATAAGGAGAAAGTAGTTAATGCTGCTGAGAAGTCAATTGAAGAAGACAGAGAAATTGCCAGTATAGAGGTCATTAGTGACTTCACCCTGAGCAGTGTCAATGGAGTGGTAGAACAGAAGCTGGAATCTAATGGACAAAAATCCAATGGAACTTTCCCGTTCAACATGATGCATAAAACACATGTTTACCTTCGTTTGTTCCCAAAACTGCACTCAAATGACAACAAAGAAATTTAAAGAATAAAATGTCACATATTACACTCTTTGACTTAAGAAAAAAATGTGATCAGGCCATAGTTGTTAGCACAGAGAGATGGGCAATATATGTTTTATCTGACAAGGTAAAAGAGCTAAAGCATCATAAATACAAAGTAGTCTCTAATTGTCTTAATATTAAAAATCAACACATAGTAATATGAACATTTCATTTAGAATCATGCAATTAATCAGGGTTCCTAAGTGGCTCAGTCAATTAAGCATCTGCCTTCAGCTCAGGTCATGATCTCAGAGTCCTGGGATTGAGCCCCACATCAAACTCCCTGCTCAGCAGAGAGTCTGCTTCTCCCTCTGTGTGCTCTCACTCTCTCTCTGCCTCTCTCTCCCTCTCTCTCAAATAAATAACATCTTTTAAAAAAAGAATTATGCAATTAACAGTAATAACAAAAACCATTGCAGTAATACCTGTGTATTATATACAACATGCTAAACACTGTTCTGGTAATTTTATCTTCACAGTAACCCCTTTGATAGGTCATATTGTTATACCTTCTAGGGAGAAAAAGCAACTGAAGTACAGAGAGCTAAGTGACTTGACCCAAGTCACAAAGCCAGCAAGAAGCAGAGCTTTGGAGCAAATCTTGCAGGCCGACTTCATATTCTGCCCTGGAGGTTAACGTGCTGTTTTCTCCAGGGAGTTGTGAGTTGTGAGTTGTGCAGTTGTGAGTAAAATGGAAACGAAAACACTTTTTTCACCCCAGTGTCTTTATTCTTTAAAAAATATGTACAGTATTACTTGATAAAGCTATCAATTAAATTTTGAAAAGGAAGAGCATATGCCAAAGTTTAAGTTTGAATTTCTCTGGGTGTTGGAATTATTGATAGCTTTTAATTTGTTCCTCTTCTTTGTATTCATAGAATACAAGGTATTCATAGAATTGATTCCAATCAGTTGTATAATTAAAGAATGTTGTTTTATAAATTTTTAAAAGTATGATTAGAAGTTAAAAGAATGCAGTATAGACATGTTTTTCTAGAAATATTGTTATAAAAGAAGAATACAAATGGGGTGTTGGAGATGTGAGACCAACATGAAAAATCCCAGAATGTGTTGGTATGGTGATGGGGGTGACCCAGCAGAGAGGGAAAAAGAGATGAAGAGGAGAGTTGAAGTAATTGCCAATTGAAGTTTTTGAGACAAAGAGAAGGAGTAGGATATAAAAAACCTGGTCTTCTGGGAGCAGGAACATTTCAACTCATCCATTTCTACAGGAGTGAAGGCAGAAAGTGTAAGTTCAGATGTAGTTGAGTGGATAGATCCTGTAGTGAGGAGATGAGGAATTTCTGATAGTTATTTTTCAAATGACACTTGAGGCCTGTTCACTGGTGAATGGGTCATCAAGGAAGGAAGGCTATGGAAATTTTGAGGAAAAATTAGAAGATATGAAATGACCTGCATTGGACGTGTTAGTAAAATAGATTTCTTGACCATGTTATTTGTCCATTTGAGATATGTGGCCATTAGTTTAAAATGAGAATAGAGGGCGCCTGGGTGGCTCAGTGGGTTAAAGCCGCTGCCTTCGGCTCAGGTCATGATCTCCGGGTCCTGGGATCGAGGCCCGCATCGGGCTCTCTGCTCGGCAGGGAGCCTGCTTCCTCCTCTCTCCTCTCTCTCTGCCTGCCTCTCTGCCTACTTGTAATCTCTCCCTGTGTGTCAAATAAATAAATAAAATCTTTAAAAATAAATAAATAAAATAAAATAAAATAAAATAAAATAAAATAAAATAAAATGAGAATAGAGAGGAGCAACCAGGTGGCTCAGTCAAGCATCTGTGTCTTGATTTTGGCTTAGGTCATGATCTCAAGGTCATGAGATCAAGCCCTGTGTGGGGCATGAAGGCTGCTGAAGATTCTCTCTCACCCACTCCTCTGCCCCTTCTCCCTGCTCCTTCCCTTTCTCTTTCAAAACAAACAAATAAATAAAGTGAGAATAGACAAATCATGACAAAAGTAAACAATAGCCTGACACATTGTAGGTTATCATGTAATACTGTATATTATTTCACTATCACACCACAGCCCTAACCAGAAGCCTCAGAGCCAGACTGAAATTCAGAACTCTATCACTGGCTTCAGTCCCTCTTAGATATTCTCAGATTTCATTCTATCTAGGTATCTTCCAGATGCCCATTGCTCTCCCTGCACCATACAGATATTTAATATAGTATTCTCTATGCATTTTGCACGATATATGAACAAACAAAGAAGGTTAAACATTTTCTCCATTTAATGCTCACACACGTTTTCTGGTAATGAGGGAATAGTTGGAAAGGGTAGAGCCAGCCTTTTAGATGAGAAGGATTCTCTAGGACTTATTTTTCAGTTGCTTTTTGCCATGCCAAATATCTTGCACATATGTAATTTTTGATTCCTGGAGGAAAAAACATCCCATAGAACTTATCCTTTAAAATAAGACTTTTCAGGGGCGCCCGGGTGGCTCAGTGGGTTAAGCCTCTGCCTTTGGCTCAAGTCATGATCTCAGGATCTGGGGATTAAGCCCCACATCAGGCTTCCTGCTCAGTGGGGAGCTTGCTTCCTCCTCTTCTCTGCCTGCCTCTCTGCCTACTTGTGATCTCTCTCTGTCAAATAAATAAATAAAATCTTTAAAAAAATAAGACTTTTCAGAATTCCTTCTTCCCTGCATCTATTGATTGCTCTGTGACACTATTTTCTCAACATCTGTTTTCCTGAACCCATTCAATTGCTTCCATAAGTGAGTAATCTTCATGATCTTAGTTGTATATATTGAATTCCACCATACTGATCATTTTCATGGGTGTCAAGGCAATCAATATGACAATATTAGTCATAGTTTTCAATCAGCAGAAACATAGGTTGAGTGATTTGCCCAAGGTAACCTGGTTAAAAACCAGCAGATTAACAGTCATGTATAATTCAATTTACCTCCTCTATAACTATGGTTTTCAAATTTTATAATGCATCATAATCACCTGGAGTGTTTGTGAAAACACATTTCTGGGCTCCGGTCCCAAAGATACTGATTCAGTAGGTCTGGGATGGCACCTAAAATATAAACTTCTAACAAGTTCCCAGGGCATGTTGACTTGCTGGTCATTTTCTATAAAACAAAACATAAAGTTGTTTAAAGTTCAGCCCTCCCAAATCTCACCTTCTGGTTCCAAGTCTGCAAATCTTACTAATCTTCTATACCTTCCAATATTTTTGTAATCTTTTTTGATGTGCATGTCTTAATCTTGGGCTCTTAAAGGGCCTATTTCTTCAAGTTAGACAGAATACTGGTAGTCTCTCTCCTTGCAGCATTGTCTTTAAATTCCTAGCGGTTTCTCTTGGAAGGGTCAGCTGTTAATACTTTTATGTAAATATCTATAGGATATATAGAATTTCAGTTAAAGAATAACTCCTCTATAATAAATGAACTTGTAACCTCTGTCAGTGTTAAGAATATAACATTCTTGGCTCTCTCCTCCAGTCTCTGTGTACAGAGCCAAATCCTACGCAAGTGTCAGTTCTATTTTCTCTAAATATCTTTGGAGCATCTTTATAGGCATTGCTGTTTTAAAGCCAATCACTTATTTCAAGTAGTGTCTGGGCTCACATATACATGAAAAATGCAAATTATTTTTTACAAGACACAAAATTCATCCCAAGAAGCTTATAGCTTCCCACAAAAAATAGCCAAAACTAAATATCTAAAACCTGAGTTGAATCTCCTATGTGTGCATTAAATATGAAAAATGATTCTTTAAAGGCAAAGCGTTATTTTGAATTTAGTTATTCATATTCTACAGTTTAGATACTGACAAGATTTTAGACACCAGTATAATCAGTCCCCAGGAATATAGTTTTTTTTTTCTTTTTTCCCTTCACCAATTGGAAAAAAAAAAGTGCAGTGGGAAGTTACCTTAAGACAAAGTAAGACAGCAGCCAGGTAAAACTGACTTTATGCCAAAGATTTATTTCAATATGAGTTACGACAATCCAAAAAGAGATCTTTTCACTTTAAAAATAGTAGATTTGAAAGTATAGTTTGACATGGAACACTGTGTACAAAAAACTGAAAGCATTAAAAGAACCTAAGATAGTAAGCATTTTCATTAAATTGTCAAGAAAGATTTCTAAACAATAAAACAAAGTCATATCATAAAAATGCTAGACTTGTACCAACTCAGACATGCATTTTGTGATAGAAGACATGAAGATTAATGGACATAGAAAGATACTATGTCATTGAAGCATTTCATTCGGTTTGATAGCAAGGATGAATTTAGAAAGTGAACATTAGCAATTAAAGATAATTCTGGAAATCCTCTACACCTGTGCATATTGTCCTATGTCTCAATTTTGAATAAGTGTCTCTAAACCTGTATTAGTAATTTTTATGGAGTTTGGAAAGGAATAAAGCAACATATATCCCAAGAAATGAAAGTTACCAGGTCATTTGTGTGGTCTCTATCCTTGGCAAAAACAATAAAACTTCTCATCTAAAGACTGAGCTGTAAAACCTTGCTTCTTGGATACAACAGTATTTTTTTTTCTGGTTCAACTTCAGGTTGAGGTCAGCTTATCTCTAATCTCTGTCTCTGACTTGGGAAGTCCATCTGTCCATACTTCAGGCCTTTTGAAATTTTGTTCTTTTTTTCGTGTTACTAGTAATGACTCACTCATTAACAATTCCCTTTTGATGATCATTTTCTTCCTATTGATCATCTTCCCAGTCTTTCATAAATCTGTATTTGTTTCCACCAGCAATTCTATGATGGAATACATAACACATATCAATTCTTCTCTGTAAGAATGGCCCAGCACATAGTTCTATTAGTGTGGACCATCTCCAGAGTTTGACATATGTAACAATCACCTTTAAGTGGAAAGCTATAAGAATTTTTTGGAAAAGTAGTTGTTGTTTTGTTTTTTTTTTTAATTACCTAACATTCATGAGGTTATTGCAATAATGGCCTAAACAATAGTGTTGATGTAAAGATTCCTTAACTTCATTAGAAGTCAGAGTTTCAAATCAGTTATAAATACTACTGGGTACAAATCCACATTTTTTAAAAAATCAAAAAAAATGGGCGCCTGGGTGGCTCAGTGGGTTAAAGCCACTGCCTTCGGCTCAGGTCATGATCCCAGGGTCCTGGGATCGAGGCCCACATCGGGCTCTCTGCTCAGCAGGGAGCCTGCTTCCTCCTCTCTCTCTGCCTGCCTCTGCCTACTTGTAATCTCTCTCTCTCTCTGTGTCAAATGAATAAATAAAATCTTTAAAAAAAAATTAAAAAAATGAATGAAAGTAATATGTGCGATCATGATGAGAGGGTTGCAAATGAAGCCCACCTACTTTGATTTTCTATGAGGATATTATTTCAAAACAGTTCAAAGCTAATAGTATATAATAGCATACCTCGACTTCAACTCACAATCAGACTTATGAATATGAAACTTTCCATACATTCCAAAAGAACTACATCTTTACCAATTTGGTGAACAAAATAATACTACTTGTCTTTTATTTCTTACTCCAATTATATACCCATTTCTCTCTTATAATGTGAATGTCTTTATCATCTTCCTATGATTAGTAAAAGAACCTGAGTTTCACTTAGTCATTTCAAAAGTTTGGTCTTGGGGTACCTGTGTGGCTTGTTCAGTTAAGCAGTTGACTTCGGCTCAGGTCATGATTTGAGTCCTGGGATACAGCCCCATGTCAGCCTCCATGCTCAGTGGGACATCTGCTTCTCCCTTTTCTTCTCCCTCTCCCCCTGCTTGCTCTCACGCTGTCTCTCTCTCTCAAATAAATAAAATCTTTAAAAAATAAAGTTTGGTCTTGATTATGAAGAGAAAACTAGATTGTCTTATCTCTATTCCAGAAGCCCCTTTTTTCCTACTGATACTGCTGCTCCCAGCACCACAGTGTCCCTATAAAACACTGGAGCTACAGACAACAGGGGAGAGCTTGTTTTGACCAAATATCTCCACCATTCTTGATAGTTTGGTTTTCTTGATTGTGTTTCCAGGCAGCTAGTGTGGGGAGGAATCCTCTGATTCTCTTCCATCTGGTTGACTTCAAATAAGTTCTCAACTACAACCAATGTCACCTAAGGTTTAAAAAAAAATCACGAGCCTTACTTGCCTCCAGTCTGCTGCCAAATAACCAGGAGCATCTCGCTGCCATCTCTGAAATGCCTTTTTAGAATGATATTTCAGTAGCTGGGCAAGAAGGAGTAGTTTGTTCTCTTTCTGAGTTAGTAAACCCACCTGTATGCCCTGTATTGACCAAATCCCAAGGTTATCAACAGAAGGTCATTCCTTTCATTCTTAATATGAAACAATCTTTGTAACTACTGATATTCTCTACTGACACTTTAATTATTTGCTCCATAACAATAACACGTGGCTGAGGCAAATGGAAGAAAATATTCTGGGGGCGCCTGGGTGGCTGTCGTTAAGTGTCTGCCTTAGGCTCAGTTCATTGGCTTCCTGCTTGGCAGAGAGCCTTCTTCTCCCTCTCCCTCTACCTGCCTGTCTGCCTACTTGTGTTCTCTTTCTATCTCTCTATCAAATAAATAAATAAAATCTTTAATATATATGTATATGTATATATATATACATATACATATACATATATATATATATCCTGGATTGAAAAATTAAACGTCCTGCTTTTGTATCTCCTTGTTGAGACACTGAGGAAATTAAAGATAAGTAAAAGACGTTTTCATATGTAAATATAACTGTCTACTGAAAACATGGCATTCATTGGTTTGCTTCCTGGAACTCAAAGCTAATAGAAAGGAAAAGGCTCTCTGGGTCAAAAGGCAAGCACGTGGATTCTGGTCCTTGCTTTCTGCTGGTTACCATGTCATCTTAACCAAGACACAACTTTGGGTCCACTTTCCTCAACCTCATCTCTAATATTAGTTTGCTGAAATTTATAAACCTTAAAATCTTCCAATTGCTGAGCTTCCATATAAAAGAACAAAAACCGAATGTTCAGATCACAAAATTCTTGTCTACCGTTTAAATAAAGAAAAAGAAGCTTACACACAAATTAACATCCCATTTCCATAAATATTCACTGGGTACCTGCTTTCAAGGTATTATCATCTCTAAGTATTGTTGGAGACATAGGATGAAAAAAATCTGCAAACTTGGTGCAGTAATATTAGAAACCTTGTAAGCCATTATCCTGAACTTATGAAGGGAACTTAAGGCCACAGGTAAACCATGCCACAAGAGCCTGACATCTTGACCTTTATTCTAGTGACTTTTTAGTAATATGTGTCATTGAACAAAACATCCTATATCACTTCCTTCTCAAGCTTTATAATCAAGAGGGTAGAAGAATCTGTGATGGCATACAGCTAGTATGACATGTACAAGATTTCCTTAATAAAAACATATCAAGCTACATCTCTCATTCATTAATTCATGCCAATAAACATTAATGCAAAGTACTATTTTAGTGACTGCGGAGAATCCAAATACAAGCTAATTTTGGTTTTTTCAACTTCAGGAGCTCAATCTAATAGTATAAAAAGAGGCAAAGAGGGGCACCTGGGTGGCTCAGTCAGTTAAGCATCCGACCCTTGATTTGGGCTCAGGTCCAGATCTCAGGACCCTGAGATGTACCACCACACAGATTTTTAGAAAAATCTTAGTTGAAAAAATATCTTGTAAACCAAGTATTCTATATCTAGTACACATTAAACATTTAAAACTGTGTATTACATTCATGGTAAATACTGTGTAAGTAATAGTTATTATCACACCTTATTCACAGACAAGGAAACCAGAACAGAAAGAGATGGAAAAACTTGCTCGAACAGCAAATAAATGGTGAAACATGCATGGTTTAAAAGCAAACAGCCAGACTCCAGAACTTATTCATGTGTACACACATACATACACACACACACATGCACACGCTACTCTTAGCCATGGAACTGAGGCTGCCTCCCGAGGAACAGAAAGACCTTCTTGGATGTGGCAGAAAACCACAACCACACTTTTCATCCACTGTTCCAGCAGAGAAAAGGAAAATCAAAGACCTACTTCATCAAAAGAATGAATTAGTCAAAAGTAAGTTTGGAATACATATAAATCATTTAACCAAATGAGGGCAGTTTAAACAGATGCTATATTGAAAAATTATCTATAAAATAATGAGTTTACCTATACAAATTTCTATTTCAAAAGGCTTTGGGAAAACATGAGGGAAGCATTAGGGAACAATTTCTTATTAAGAATCTGAAAAACATAGAAAATGTTGGGGTGCCTGGGTGGCTCAGTGGGTTAAAGCCTCTGCCTTCGGCTCAGGTCATGATCTTGGGGTCCTGGGATCGAGTCCCGCATCAGGCTCTCCGCTCAGCAGAGGGCCTGCTTTCCCCCCACATACACCACCTGCCTATCTGCCTACTTGTGATCTCTCTCTCTCTGTCAAATAAATAAAAANAGGGCCTGCTTTCCCCCTACATACACCACCTGCCTATCTGCCTACTTGTGATCTCTCTCTCTCTGTCAAATAAATAAAAATCTTTAAAAGAAAGAAAGAAAGAAAGAAAGAAAGAAAATGTTAAAAAAGGGGGAGGAGGGCTATACCAAATTTATTCTATAAGCCATTGTACCAAAATAAGGCTACCATTAATCCTAAAGAAAGGTCTAAGTAAAATGTGAAAAAAAAAGAAAAGAAATGTACCAAAATATTAATGGTCTTAATGGTCTTAAAATTGTAAGTAAATTTATTTTCTTCATTTTTCTTTAGTTGTATTTACAAAAGTCATGCTTGTTTTAGTTATTTTTTATTAACATATAATGTATTATTTGCCCCAAGGGTACAGGTCTGTGAATCATAAGGCTTACACCTTTCACAGCAGTCACCACAGCACAAACCCTCCCCCAATGTTCATAACCCAGCCACCCAATCCCTACCTCCCCCCAACCCCCAGCAACCCTTAGTTTGTTTCTTGAGATTAAGAGTCTCTTATGGTTTGTCTCACTCCTGATCCTGTCTCATTTCATTTTTAATTATTTTAAAGTATATAATTTAATATAATTATAAATATGGTATACATGCATTTACTTCAAACAGGGTTTATTGTTAAGAATTAAACTTTACTTGAAAGTAATTTTTTGGGTGCCTGGGTGGCTCAGTGGGCTAAAGCCGCTGCCTTCGGCTCAGGTCATGATCCCAGGGTCCTGGGATCGAGGCCCACATCGGGCTCTCTGCTCAGCAGGGAGCCTGCTTCCTCCTCTCTCCTCTCTCTCTGCCTGCCTCTCTGCCTACTTGTAATCTCTCTCTCTGTGTCAAATGAATAAATAAAAAATCTTAAAAAAAAAAGAAAGTAATTTTTTAAAATACCAGCAATTTCAAAATTTTCATATTACAATCTATTATGAATCATTTTAGAAAAAATAAAATATGTGGTATCATTTAGGGTATAATAATCAGTATTATTATTCTGTCCACATAGCATTATTCATTTAAGAAAAATTGTGTTTATTATCTATAAGAAAAAGCTGTTATTTCTTGATTAATAATAGAAGGTAGCAAGCTTGTCTCCATTATATTGTTATGAAAGTTACAAAAGCCTTACATTATTTATTCCTGTAAATGAATAATGACCCTACATCACACTTAAATGTTCAATCAGTAGAATTTTTTATGCAACTAGTCATGTCATAAAGTACCTCTGACCAAAAGTCACTTCATAAAATTAATTACAGGGAATTTTAGATACACAAAAGTTGACAGAATCGTGTGAATTTTAATGTAATTCATTCTTACAGTTCTAGAGGCCAGAAGTCGGAGCCAAGGTATCAGCAGAGCCACAGTCTCTTCTAAGGTTCTAGGGGACTCTCCTTCCTTTCCTCTTTCAGCTTCTGGGAACACCAGCTGCTCCTTGGCTTGTGGGGGCATGGGGCTGTTTCACATGGCCTTCTCCCCTGTGTCTTTCCTCTTCCATCTGTGTCTTCCCTAAATTACTTGTAACTGGACCCTAATCCACAATACTCTCGTCCCAAGATCTTTAACTTAATCCCATTTGCAAAGACCCCTTTTCCAAATAAGATCACATTGACAGGTTCTAGAGGTTAAGACGTGGAGACGTATCTTTTTGGGGGGACCACAATTCAAACCATTACACACTCTTCATATTTTTTCTTTTGATAAAGACCTCCTTTCTCCTATTTTGATGCCTAAAGATGATATAACTTTAGATCATAGGGGATACACACATAAAATTAAAATAGAACATGCACCAAATGGTGCTGGGGCAGGATGGCTCAGGAAGGCCGGTATTTGAAAAGCTCAATGTCTGATGATGAGTAAGAAAATGGGAGAAGAGGAAGAATTCCTAAAAATAAATAAATAAATAAATAAATAAATAAATAAATAAATAAATAAATAAAACGAAACAAAAACTCTCAAGCTCTTTCGTCAATACATTTTTATCATAGGAAGAGGCTGGTAATGGTGATTGGAAAAGGAAGCCAATTGGAAGAGTGCAGAAGACGCAACATGAGAAGGGTCTCATCTATAAAAAACCTTTGTACAGTTTATGTTTCTTTGTCAGGTATAAACAGGGTCTGCTGGATCTGATCTGATAGCCGTCTTAAAAATTCAAAAAACAATGTTACAACCTTGCGAATGAAACTATCCTTTGTCTTCTCCGTTAACAGGGAGTCAAAGAGAAAAACCCTGACAAAGTCCTGCCTTTGGTAACGCTACTGAGGACATCTGAGGGTCCTGCGTTGCTCACTACTACCTCACAGATCTCAACGTGCTTGTGAGATTACAAACTTGCTATTTGTTACAAATGAGAGCATAGAAACTAACACGTAATCCCCATGAAGATTTCTGAGCATGTGCTCAAAAAAAAACAGAAATATGTTTCCCTCTGGAAAAGCAAGGAAACTAAAATCTAACATCACAACACAGGTTCTGGAACGTCAGGAAGAGAAAGCCATGCCTTCTGATTCACAGAGCTAATAATTCTAAACTGATTCCGGACAGACTCTCCTGAACCACGGAAAAGCTGAGTCCTGGGGAGGGGCAAGTAACCCCGGGACTTCAGGACAGTGGGGACCAAAGGAGGCAATGCCTCATCTCTAAACCCACAGCACCCTCTTCGCAGGTTCTCCCCCACCGAGAGGCTCACAACTTTCTGGACTTCATCTTTCTCATATGTCAAAATAATGTAAGGATCAAACAATGTGAGCAAAGTCTTTTAAAAGCATAGGGCAGGGGCGCCTGGGTGGCTCAGTTGGTTAAGCCACTGCTTTAGGCTCAGGTCATGATCCCAGGGTCCTGGGATTGAGTCCCACATCGGGCTCCCTGCTCGGCAGAGAGCCTGCTTCTCCCTCTCCCTCTGCCTGCCTCTCTTCCTACTTGGGCTCTCTACCTCTCTGTCAAATAAATAAATAAAATCTTAAAAAAAAAAAGTGTAGGGCATGGTGCATGTGTGGTGTGGAGAATTACTTTGTCACCACACACTGAGTAACCTATGCCAAACACATTGCAACAAATAACACCAAATGACCTTGGAAGCAGGTGTGTACAAGAATGATTGGACTTTAGCAACAAGGTTACTTGTTACATGAAGCAGTGGAGTCTCTGATGAATTCCATTCTGTAGTTTTGGTTTGTTTCATTTTTTCATTTTAAAATAAATGGTGAGACACTCCTTGGCTAAATTCACGTATCAGAAGGGCAAGTGAAGGGCGCCTGGGTGGCTCAGTGGGTTAAAGCCTCTGCTTTTGGCTCAGGTCATGATNCTTCCATTCTGTAGTTTTGGTTTGTTTCATTTTTTCATTTTAAAAATAAATGGTGAGACACTCCTTGGCTAAATTCACGTATCAGAAGGGCAAATGAAGGGCGCCTGGGTGGCTCAGTGGGTTAAAGCCTCTGCTTTTGGCTCAGGTCATGATCTCAGGGTCCTGGGATCAAGGCCCGCATCCGGCTCCCTGCTCAGCGGGGAGCCTGCTTCCTCCTCTCTTTCTCTGCCTGCCTCTCTGCCTCCTTTTGATCTCTTTCCCTCTGTGAAATAAATAAATAAAATCTAAAAAAAAAAGAAGAAGAAGAAGGGCAAGTGAAGAAAAGGGGCATAAACCTGTGTAGCTGACAGCTGTTTCAAAGGAATTATAGATCAAAACTGCTGCTTCAGCAGGTGCAGGCAGCAGATCAATAACAAAATGCTTTCCTTAGGGGTCTGAAGAGGCAGAAGGGAAGAGAAAAATCTGTTTCAGCTCTTTCTGTTCAGTCTGTCTCTACAAACAAGACACTGAGGGAGGAGAGAATCCAATACACCCCTTCACTCGACTTTCTTTTTTTTTTCCTTAAGGATCTGCTCACTAATCCCACAAGATGTCCTATGGCACAGATTGATCAGATTGATATAGTAAGAAAGACAGTTTCACAAACCATCTGGTGAATTTCTCCCAAGAAACTGCAGAAGTGAATGAAAGCTTTCCTCTCTTAGCACCTCCTCAGATTCACTACACACACACACACACACACACACACACACACACACACACACACACACACACACACGCACACATAGTCCTCTAGGGAATTAGTCTGTGAAGTAACTTTAGTCATGCAGAGATGGGTGAATGTTATGAGCTTTACAATGTATTTGGTATGAGGTTCTCTATCAGTAGCAGTGTGATAAAGTCATAAAAATAAAAATCTAACTCATAAGGATATTTTATAAATATAGTAAGTGGTAACTTAAATGACTATATTATAACTTATTACAAAAGCTTGTAGAGTTGAGGTGGGAAGGGGAAGAGGGAGGAATGGACTTTCAGGCTGTATTTAATGAACATAATAACATAGCTCCTTCAATGAGAAAAGAGAACATGTTCTAAGTGTACATGGGTAGTGGGTAATAGAAATAAAAGAAAAAACAATTAAAAATAGTAGATATCTAGGTAACCTTTACAAAGTAGTAAAATTTAAAGATCCACTGATTTTTATAGCATCCAAGGAGCATATTTCCCTAGCTTGCTGTCTCAGGTGATTCTCAAGCAAGATCAAAATTGCCTCCACTTGCCATCATTGATAAAAACCTGCTGATGACCGGTTTTCAGGATTTGGAGTTTCATCTCGTAAATGAAACTAGACTGAAATGTCTAATTGAAATGTTTTTTAAAATAAGACACTTAAAAATGGGATCGTGATTAATTGCCACTCTGATATGTTTTGTTTAATTAAGTATATATCAGTAACCCGAGAGAAGCCCTTCTTTCTGTGAAGACACCTTTAATAACATGATCTCCATTCATTTTCAAGATCTCTGCTGTTTCAACCTATATTAGGAGTCAGAAGCTAGAATTCTAATTTCATACTAAACAATCACCTCAGCAGATCCTTTTCCACTATATCATACTACCTGTTTTTGTTCATCTCTAGTACTGTGTCTCTCTGATAATTTATTTTTTTCTTAATCTAGGTGAGGCAAGTTTCAGTTAATTCTTGTGGAAGAACAAGTTTTAAAATGATTTTAATTAAAATTCTAAGATAATATTGAAAATTATTTGGGACATTTCCTTTATTTCTCCCCCTTTGGCTAAAAATAATTATTACTAAATAGAACAAATTTCATACTTATGACAAATAACTTATTATCTTGTTTCTTAAAACTACTCCTCTTTCCATATTCTTAGTATCTACTCAATAATTTCTATTTGCCAGGAATTCAGTGGTAATTCACCACCTAGCCAGTGACTCAGGTAAAATATACCACAAATCCTTTTTCCTTCTTTCTCATTCTTTTTACCTATCTCTTGCCAGGTACAGCACTTGTCATTTTGAAATAAAATCAGACTTACCTAAAAGTTGCAAATGTAGTATAAAGAATTCCCTTATACACTTCTTTTTAATTCCTCAAGTGTTAACATTTTACCACACCCTACCATTCATTCTCTTGATAAACTGATTGATCAATTAAACAGACAGCTAGAGATGTTGTTATAATTTTTCTTTCCTAAAATTTTTGCAAGTTGCAAATATGACGTGCCCTCATCTCTAAATACTTCTGTATATATTTTCTAAGAACAAGGATGCTTTTATATGACTAAACGTAACATACTAAAATCAAAAAAGTAATATTGATACAATACTATTACCTAATCTACAAATCATATTCAAATTTTGCTAATTGTTCTATTAATGTCTTCTTTATTGAGTTAAGTTGTGATATCTCTTTACTCATCAAACTTCTGTTTTAATTTATTCAGTCATTTATTTTTTGTGTCAGTATGAACATACAGTTTTCTTATATTCAGTGGGTTGTAGTTTTTTACTTATCACTAATTTTTTGTAGAAGTTCAAATTGTCGATACTTGGGAGCGGCAAGATGGCGGAGGAGTAGGAGACCGATTATCATCAGGTCCCAGGAATTCACCCACAGAGCTATCAAACCATTCTGAACACCTACAAATTCTACCGGAGATCGAAGAGAAGAAGAGCAGCAAGTCTAGGAACAGAAAATCGACCACTTTCTGGAAGGTAGGACGTGCGGAGAAGTGAATCTGCGGGGACGGGAAGATAGACCCCGGGGGGAGGGGCCGGCTGCCGGCAAGGGTGCGAGCAGCGGAGCACAGACTCGGAACTGTGAGAAGTCGGCTCCACTGAGGGACGTCGCCCCAGAGACCAAGCGGGGGGTGAAGCCCCTGCAGGGACAGTGTGGTCTCAGGACCCACGGGGACACAAAAAGACCAGGGGTGTCTGAGCGCGACCGAGCTCCCAGGTCTCAGAAGCCGGCGGGAGAGACGGAGCTGAGCTGAGGTGTCTCTCAGCTTGGGGTTACCTTGGGCTGGGATCTGAAGCTCAGCCGGGCCACTGATCTGTGAGCGGGGACCCCACGGGCAGCAGACCCGGAGAGACTCACCTTCCTCCTCCGGGAGCAGCAGTGCGGGAGTGGCTGCAGGATCTGCCGGGTTTGGAGATTCTAAGCGGGGCCGCGCCAGAGATAGAGACACTCAGTCACAGGCCGGGTGAGCTCGGAGCGCGGCCGGAGACCAGGAGACGGGAGGGACTGCTTTTCTCTGAGGCGGGCTGAGGGCTGAGGCCCCAGGCTCNCTACATCTGGACCTAGCTATAGGTATCAGTACAAACTTATACAGACTGAGTTCACACTGAAACCTACAAATTCTAATCTACTACCACAGAATTTATTTTAACTTCTTTCTTTTCTTAATGTAAGATTCTCCCTAATAGTTAGAAACCCGGGTCTCCTTTTCCATAGAATATTTATTTATTTTCTCCGGCCATGATCATATATATAGTCATTTTAGAATTGATAAACCAAGCCACTGTGAAAAACAAGCATTGTGAGTTCTTAGTCCAGCACGTAGTACTAACTCATTCACTGTTGGTAAGAGTGAAAAATGGTAAAGCCACGTTGGAAGACAGTTTGATGATTTCTTACAAAACTAAAGATGCTCCTACCTCATGATACAACAATCAAGCTTGTGTATTTACACAAAGGAGTTAAAAATTCATATCCATACAGAACCTCACATGAATATTCGTAACAGTTTTATTCATAACTGCCAAAACTTGAAAGCAACCAAAATGGCCTTCAATAGGTGAATGGGTAAATAAACCCATGTATGGGTTTATATATGGTAGCATAGCCAGAATATGGAATATTATGCAGTGCTCAAAAGAAATGAGATATCAACCCATGAAAAGACATGGAGGAAACCTAAATGCTTATTACCAAGTGGAAAGAGCCAATCTGAAAAGATAAAACAAGTGTATGATTCCAACTATATGATATTTTAGAAAAGATAAAACAATGGAGATAGTGCAAAATATCAGTGGTTGCAGGGATTTGGGGGGAGGGAGCAATGAATAGACAGAACACAGAGAACTTTTAGGGCACGAAACTATTCTGTATGATATTATGGTGAGGAGTACATGTCACTCTACATTTGTCAAAACCCATGGAATGTACACTACCAAGAGTAAACTCCAATTTAAACTATAGACTATGCGTGATAATGATTTGTAAATATAAGTTCATTAATTATAACAAGTATACTATCCTTGTGCAAGGTGTCAATAGTGGATAAGGCTAAGAGTTGGGGGGTAGGGTATATAAGAACTCTCTATGGTTTCTGATCAATTTTGCTGTGAACCTAAAACTTCTCTAAAAAATAAGTCTATTAATAAAACACCACACACACTAATTGAATTTAATATATGTTTGTAGTTTTTTGTTTTCTCTTAAGGGCATATAGTCAAAACACTGTTCCAGACTTACTTATATTAGGTCCCCCTACCCCATCCCTTAAGTATGATTATGTTATTCATTTGGAATATAGTTTCCTTTTTTCTTTTGAATTTTCTTCATTTATCAATTTCAGTTATTCATTTGGTAAGGGTTCCATAAAATCTTAACATAGTGCTAAAGGTCAGAACTAAATGAAATAATATATTCAGAAAAGTGTCACTCCATAGCCATCTCCTCATTCCTGCACTATTTCTATTCCATTCTGTTCCAACTCCTGTGACTAATCTTACTAGTTTCTAATTTATTCTTACTGTCCTTATTTTATTCACAAATAATCAGGCACAGGTACATTTTCTTATTTCTTGTTTATGCCACAAAAGTAGCATATTATAGATATGTAGATACTCTTTTGTGACTCACTTATTTTACTTAATGATACATTCTAGAAATCATTTAATACTTAATACCAATTCACCAAAGCCTTCTTTATGCTTTCTCAGAACATCATCTCACTGAATTGTGTGGATGTATCATACTTTATTCAACAATCTTCTTACATATGATCATTTAAGTTGTTTCCAATGATTTTCAATTATAAACCATGCTACTGTGAATAAAATATGGGCATATACTTTTTGTGTTGTTGGAAAAGCCAATATAGTGCATTTGATAGAACTATCTTTATTCATTTAAACAAGTAATCATTGAACCTGAACTGTATGCCAAAAATGAAAGACAAGATGGCAAAAAATAAACCTCTAGGCTCATGAAACTTTTGGCTATAGTACACACCATTTCCTACAATTCTCTTAAATCCATCCAGTTTTAATTCAGGCCTATATTCATTGGTTCATTCAGTAATGTTTAACACTTATTTATTGAGTATCTACTTTGTGCCGGACACTGTGTTAATTGCTTAGAAATCTCAGACAACTAGTTGAGCTGGAAACTGTCACTACAGTAACTTCAACATCAGGCTCCCTATTCTTCTATACCCTGTCTTATCCATCCTCCTATTCAATTATTGAGTTGTGTTGCTTGGAAATATAATTATTCTTCCTTCTTCTAATTAAAAATCTATGCAACCCTGAAACGGGATAAAATCCAGACTCCTTAATGTGACACTGAAGGTTCTTCACAACCTTATCACATCAACAGAAATGGTTTTGCAACAGCAACTTACCCAATTTTAAGGGTTCACTTGATTTGAGCTCATACACTCTCTGCTTGTTGATGAGAGTCCCTTGATCTATAGCAGAATTAACCTACTTTCCTTGAGATTTGCAGATCCCTGGTCTTGAGGAGTGAAGGACCAAACTTTCCCAGAAAGTAAGACCTGACCACATTTGAAAAGCTGCCACTGATACCAGCGAGTCTGTTCAGGGTCATGTCAACATATGAGTAATACCCTGGCTACCTGTTTCTCATGCACATAGCCCCCTCCCTCGTCCCATACCTTTCCCTTTACAATCCTCTAGCTTCTAGGACTCCTGGGTGGCTCAGTCGGTTAAGCCTCCAACTCTTGGTTTTGGCTCAGGTCATGATCTCACAGTGGTGGGATCAAGCCCCCACCATGGGGCTTGATCCCAGGAAAGGAAAACAACTTTCCTTTCCCAACCTCACCTGACTCTCAAGTATTGATTTTTGAGCAGTGAGCAGTCAAACCTGAGTTCAGAAACGGTTCTCTGTCTGGCTACGTTTTCACGTGTTGTCAGGATCTCACCTGCTCTCAAATATTCCAGCATGCACTCCACATCCTAGGAAACAGTGCTCTCCATTGCCGAAATAGTCTCTTTGATCCCTACCACAACAAATTCCTATTCATCCTTTAGTGATAAGCTCTGCTCTGAAATCTTGTCCGATTTCTCAAAACAGACTTAGCACTTCCTTCTAGGATGCTCCCCAAATATATGCCATGGTTTTCTGGACAAAGATTCACACTAGGGTACCTCACTAGTAGTGAATTTTTCTAGGGCAGAGATGGGATACTGTGCTCAGAGTGAGATGTCAGTAAGGGTGGTTTGAATCAATAAAAGAACTACATTTTTCAGTCAAGATCTTCAAAACTTCCTTTACTTTGCTGGGACCAAGATGAAGGCAAAGGTCATATAACTGCTCATCTTTAAATCACCCTGGTGATGTCCTTGCAGGATGACAGCAGCAGCATGGTGACTTCAACAACAAAATTGCTACAGCTGTTCTCCCAGAGGTTTGGCCAGATAACCCAAGAAAGCCTCTGGGAAGAAGCACAGCTCTGCAAAGGAACAAGCACTCCACCCATGAAAAAGTTAGAAATATGTGTCTAATTACTAAGAAGAAATATAATCAGTTTAAATCATTCTATTCTGGTCATCTGTAAGTAAGAGCTTACCATGACTTCCCCAAGCCTCCTAGATACTCAGTTTTTTTAAGTTTTATTTATTTATTTTAAGAGCTAGAAAGAGGGCGCCTGGGTGGCTCAGTGGGTTAAAGCCTCTGCTTTCGGCTCAGGTCATGATCTCAGGGTCCTGGGATCGANTAAGTTTTATTTATTTATTTTAAGAGCTAGAAAGAGAAAGACAGAGAGCACATGTGTGTGGGGGGGGGAGGGGCAGGGGAAGAGAGAGAGAGAGAGAACCTGGCACAAACTCCCTGTTAACACGGAGCCAGATGCAGTGCTAGAGCCTGAGATCACAACCTGAGCTGAAATCAAGGGTGGGTCGTTTAAGCAACGGAGCCTCTCAAGCACCCCATAGTATTCAGTTTTGACCAAGGGGCAGATTTGATTTATATCGAATTGATGTTTAAATCTTTAGGTATTTTTAAAACTGAGAAATGGTTCACGCTTTTATCTTAGAAAGTATTCAAATTTGAGAAAATCACATACTTACGTATCTTGAAGTAGTTCTTGATTTTTATAATTTTGTGGGGATTTGGAAGGGGAGCCATACACTCTTTACAAAATTTTAATGTAAACAGATGATCTACAGGTAATTGAGGGGTCTTTGTTCCACAGAGGAAGGATAAATTGTCACCAAGATCCACAGAATTTTAAGTTGTTTTTGTAAAGACAGCAAATTTATGTACGTACTTTAGAAACCAGCGATTTCTAGGGCAGCTTAGATTAATGGTAAATGACTCAAAAAGAAAAAAAAAAGCTCCCAGGAGAGCAGAAATACATAAGAAAACAAGCTTTTGAGTGACAGGGTCGCCTGTGCAAGGAGGTTTGTGTGTAATGTTTTGCATCTTTAATACGTTGGTCTTACAAAGGAAAAATCGCATGATTAATCATTTCTGGTAAGTTCCAAGGTCACACTTTCAAGGGAGTGGATAGTAAAGGTCAGGAATATTCCAAAAATAGAAGAGTTCATTTTCCTTATTTCAAGGAAACACAAAATATTGTTTTTACTAGTATAAAATCTTTAACGTGTCTGTAGATAAGATTTTAGCTTCTTAATATATAACTGCTTATATATGCTTGATTACAATACTAGCAAAGGTAATATCAAACTCCTCTTTAAATCACTCTAGTTATTTCCTTGCATAATGACCATAGTAGCATGGTATTTAAAAAACAAAATTGCTACTAATACATTATTAATACCGTATACACAAGTGTATATATATTTTTTCCTATTGCTACTGTAATAAATTACCACAAACTCATGGCTTAGAACTACACATATTCATTATCTTCCGGTTCTGGAGTCAAAGTGTGGAATGATTCCCCCCTGAGCTGACATCAAAGCACTGACAGCCACATTATTTCTAGAAGCGCTTACTTCCATACCTCTCCCAGCCATCTCCATTCATTCCTTGGTTCTGGGCCCTTTCCTTACTCTTCAGAGCCAGTGCCGCCTCATCCAGACTGCATCATTCTGGCAACACATCTGCTTCTCTCCCTCTTCTTCCTCCCTTTCTCATCTTTCAAGTACTGTTTTGACTACCTTGGGCCCATACAGATAATCCAAAAGAATCTCTGCATTTTCTTTTTTAAAGATTTTATTTATTTATTTGACAGAGAGAGATAAAGCGAGAGAGGGTACACCAGCAAGGGGAGTGGGAGACAGAGAAGCAGGCTCCCCGCTGAGCAGGGAGCCAGACG